>CAKNYM010049164.1:12007-76586 GCA_932195095.1 Andricus curvator
ATATATATTAATTTAATGTAATAGTTGAATTTTTCAATAGAAGCGATTAATTGTAAGCCAAAACTGGGTTAGTCAAATTTGCATATAGAATTGCAAAGCATTCAATTTACAAGATCTTCCTTTCAACGAAGTGGCTAGATCTAGTCTTAACAAAAATATTTGTGCCACCCTCACCGAATTTCGGCGAAACTAGCCGCCCTTTTCCAGCTCCACTTGACTCATCGAAAATATTCGTTCTACGCTCACGGAAATTCGTTAATGGGAAAGTTACCCTGGCAATTTAAATACATTTAAACTCACTTAGTTCCATGATCAACTTCTTGTCAGCCCTGCCGGCCATGATGAACAAACATAACATCTACAGTTTACCGTAAAGCCTGTTTACTTCTACGCCGCAAAACGAAGGTGACCCTTATGTCAAACTGAAGTTGTACAGTTTCTTCATCAGGACGGCAGAACCCGTCCCCTTTCCTTCAGATCATCCAAGATCTAGGTGAGGAGAGGGGATATAACGCAACTGTGCCGGGAGGGAAATCGAGTGCAACAGAATTGTTGGACCACCCTAGTGCAAGAACTATCCGAACATATATAATTTTTAGTGGGCAAGAAAAAACAATTTGTTACGATATAAGCTCGCGTCTATTGCAGAGCTTTGAGGACTACAAATTTTGTTAAATGGTCCTGGTAAACATAATGCAGGATGTCTAGATTTTCAAAATATATTTACTGCATCGAAAATTGGTACCTTGATTAATATTAACTGACTTTACATTACATTTGAGCTAACTTTAGTTTGGCCCAATAGCAAATTTTTGGAATTCGTTAAAAAAATTCTTGAATAAAAATTCCTATATTATATTTTACAGCTATACCAACACCACCTGTGCCACCAAACTTCGGCCATTTAGCAGAACTGCCAATAGAAGGAAGGCCAATGCGTAAGTGTATAATAATTTTTTGAACTAAGAAAAATTTCCTGTAATTTAAAAAAAATATCAAAATTGTTGGTCATTGAAGACCTTTGAAAGAAGTGTCGAATTTTAACTTGACAATACATATTCTTATCGGAAATTAATTTCGTATTTTTTCTATGGATAAAATGCTGCATCTTTTTCCCTTTTTAAAGCAAACCCAAAAACACCGTTTTGACAAAAAAAACGTATTTCTATGAATTGTGGAAATTCCTAAAAATTTACGAAATTTGTGGAAACTTATTGGAATTTGTGGAAATCTATGATAATTTGTGCCAAAAACGGTGATCGCCTCCCCCATGATTTTCTGTCTACCTTCGCTTTTTTTTATTTCATTGGGAAATGAAGAAAAAATATGCAATTTCATGATGATATGTAATTTGAAACATATCCAATTAATCCAGCTTATACTATTGGTCAACTTAATTAGTCACAGCTTTCTATGAGTAATGTTACAGGAAAAGTATATAATCCAGGCATTATATATAATCCCTATGAATTATGTATAATGCCTGGCAGAATGTAGGTAAAGTATATAATCTTGATTTTGAATATCGTGATGAAGTTAAAGATGAGCATTATAAATTAAAAAGCACTTATAGAATACAACACACGGTTACTCGCACAAAAATTAATTAGTTTAACACTTTGTTTTGCAGGAACATTAATAAATAACTTGTATAAAAGGATTCGTGAGAGACGATTTCTTAAAAATTATTTTAACCATTTTTTATTTGACAACAAAGTTGATCTTTTTGAATTCCCAGAAGTGACATTTCTTTAAGATTTTCAGATTCATAAAAAAAGTTTTTGAATCAGTGCGAGAATCGGCTGAGCCAAATTTATACCTGTAAAAATTCGACTTTCGATTTTTAGCGATCGATACAACCTCCACCCAATTTGTTTGTTTCAGTGAACAATAAATCTTATTTTTTTCTCAATCTGTTAAGATTGGCCCGTGCCCCCGGGCTTTCGAAATTAACATGGTGTTTTCAATTGGGATAGCTCGATTTTCGAAAAAATGGGAAAAAGAATTACTTTTGATTAACTTTTTGTGAATCATAGATAAAAATTCCTTAAGGAATGTTCATGGAATAATTTTAACCTGATAACATTCAATTTTGGCGACCCCAACCTACCCTGAAGCTACCTTAGCTACCCTGAAAAACGTGTAATTTCAATGAATTTATATTATTACAATTCATAATATGCATTGGTATTCAAAGAAAAGTATTTTCATTGTCTTGTTTCTATAATTTAAAAAAGTGCGCATTCCATAAAAAAAAACAATTTTTTATTACAAATTTTATTGCATCGTGTGTCGTTTTTCCATTAATTTAATTAATTTATTTTTAATGTTATTTTTTAAGATTTGAATAAAAAATACGCATCCTAACGTATAGTGGTTTTAAGAAAATTTACAGATATAATTTAGGCGAAAAATTTCGTTAAATAAAATCTCATTGTGCTTGTGTCGTGTTTCCAAAAACGTGATGTTTTTTATTACATTTTCATCTCCAAGTGTTTTATGTTCGGTGGCCCCCTGAGTCATAAAAAACAGTTTTTACGTCAGTGTTTGTCTGTCGTCGTCGTTGTTGTCGTCTGTATTCCTGATAACTTTTAAATGACTACTCGGATTAGATTTACTTTGGTACAATTTTTAAAGGTGTGAAAAGAAAGGACAAGTTTGTTAGAAAGTTATTTGGGATACAAATTCAAAAAGCTAAATCATTTTGAAAATTTTTTACACTATTTTTTTCATGATTTATAAATTCTAGGTGTAGCTATTCAGAGCACTCGAAAAGTACAATAATTTAGCCTTACAACTTTTTTTCGATAAAAACAAAATTATCAGAGTTATAGATTTTTCAAAATTAAAAAAAAAACGAAAATTTTGAGCTAAAACACCGATATTAAAAAAGTCAAATGGAGAAAAATGTTGCTTCGTAAAAGCCCCACAAGATTATCATAACAGCCTTTCAAATTTTCATGATGATACGGAAGTAGAAACAAAGAAAATGGGGTGTTAAAAGGCGGTTTTGAAATATGGTCAGGAGTTGATAGTGAACCACATGGTAGTCAAGTGGTCGGTTTAATTATGAATGAAAGAGCAAGACAGCATCTCAAAGATCATGATTTTATATCTGCCAGATTGTTGTGGGCTAGGATGAAGGTAGGGATCGGAAGATTATTTATCATAGCGTGCTACACTTTAAATGATACAATAAGTACTTGCGATCATGGTGAAAGAATAATTTTGCTAGGATATATGAACGGATGGGTCGGCGTCCAACGTCAGGATACAGACACAGAAAGGTTGCTAGGTAAGTTTGGGGAACCAACCAGAAAAAATGATAACAGGGAAAAATTCGTTATCTTATGCTCAGGAAAGGTCCTATTTATTATAAATACTTGGTTTGAACATAAAATGATCTACATGTACACCTGGTATAAAGGAAATAACCACAGTATAATTGACTTCGTTACTGCGGATGAAAGACTAGGAGAACTAGTAAAAGATACAAGAGTCATGAGGGGTTCCGAATGCAATACTGATCATTACCTTCTAGTCTCCAAAATAAACGTAGGGCGGGGATGGAGAAGAAATAGAACAACAAAAACAAAACAAACGCGAATAAAGATTGAAAACTTACAGAAACCGGAAGCGCGAATAGATTTTCAGAATAAGATAAACGAACGCATCGATATGGCAATTTAGGAGGCTCTTAGAAGCAATAAAGATATAGAGGGCGCGTGGACTATTTTACGGGATATCATTGTTAAAACTGCGACTGAAGTATGTGGTACGGCGATTGCAGGAAGAAAGTCTGGTGATGCGTGGTGGAATGATGAAATTGCGGCAGCCTGGCAAGAAAATAAAAGAGCGTACAAGAGAACATTAAACATTACAGACCATAGCGATGAGAAAAGAAATAGACTTGAAAATGATCACAGATACAAAAAAAGGAAAGTTAAACGAATAGTCAAGGAAAGTAAAGATAAAATCACAACAGAAAAAGAGAAGAAAATACAAAACGACTCTGAAGGAACCATGAACCTATTATTTAAAGAGATGAAGAGAAGTAAAAGTGCAGAGTTTGTCGGCATGAGAAACAGCAAAGGTGAAATGCTATATGATACAGACGGGATAGTAGACGCTTTGAAAGACTCTTTTAAAGGATTATTAGACGGTGAAGCTATAGGGCAACAGAACTGCGACATAGAACATAATTCATTAGGAGACCCAATTGAGGAAGTCTGTGTCACTGAGGTTAGAGAAATAATTTGGAACTTAAAAAACGGTAAGGCTGCTGGTGTACACAGTATTAGCGCTGAAATGCTTAAATACGGTGGCGAGTACATACCTCACAGGTTATGCGAATTGATAAATTTTTGTATCGAGATAGGAGAAGTCCCAGACGATTGGAGAACAACGATTATCGTACCAATATACAAAAGGAAGGAAGATAAAAGCAATTGCAATAATTAACTTATTAAGTACCGTAAGTAAAATATACTCAAAAATACTTATTCGTAGGGTAATGAAAGTAACAGAAGAAAATATATCGGTAGTCCAAAGTGGATTCGTGCAAGGAAGGTCATGCACAGATCAAATATTTAGCTTAAGACAGATCACAGAACAAAGTTTGAGAGTAGGAAAGAATGTTATCTGTGCATTTGTTGACCTAGAAAAAACATTTGGCAAGGTGAATAGAGGTAAACTTTGGGAAGTCCTTAAAGAGTACGGAGTCAATGTATGGCTTCTACAAGCAATAAAAACAATATATGCAGGTAACAAAGCGAGCGTAAGGGTTAATGAGAAACTGAGTGTCTGGTTCAACATTATGCAAGGCGTGAGACAAGGATGTGTTATGTCCTCATGGTTATTTATCATATTTATGGATAAGAATAGCCCTCTTCGCCAAAGAAGGTGTAGATCTCGAGACCTTAATGGTACGTGGGTTAGCTTTCGCAGATGACAAAAATTGTTATGGCAGAATCAGTCGAGCACTTGCAAAGAATGTTGAGTAAACTGAACACAAGCATGACAATGTTCAGTGCATGATTAGCTACATAAAACATCAAATAAAAAATTCACTCTAAAAGTTAGGGCACTTGCTCGAAACTTAAGGAAAGCTAATCACACGCTGAACAAGTGTAAACTGTTGACCATCAAGCAGCACTGGTCGCAAAAAATAAGATCTCTTTCAAGAGCGAAACAGCGCCTTGAACGGCGAGTAAAGTGGATTCAGGAAAATTCCATCTTTTCTACTCATCCTTTCAGCCTGTTCACTGAACCGTCACGTGCCGTTAAAAATCCGCCTAGTCAAGAAGAGATTCAAGTCTTCTGGGAGCAAGTATATGGAGATACTTATCAGCTAAATGAAGACGCTTCAGATATATCACTCTTTCGCAACTTTTGCCAAAGGCAAAGGTTACAAGGTCTAGAGGAAGAGTATCCAGTAATTACTGCTGAAGAAGTGAAGAAAGTTATCGCTAGAACTAAAAACTTTTCAGCTCATAGGCGGAAATACCATTCAACATCTTGGTAATGGAGAAACATATACATATCTTGGAATACGGCCAGCCGAAACCCAAAATGTGCGTGTGTTATAAACGGGCCTTGAAAAAAGGTATCGTCAAATTCTCAGAAAAATTTGGGCTTCCGAGAGAGCAACTTTACCGAAGCACACGCAAGATGATGACAATCCATCGAAGTCATCATCCTAGATCTTCCGCACCTCGAATATACCCCCCACGAGATAAAGGGGGTAGAGGCTTGCTAAGCTTGGAGTGTCTTCATCGAATAACGGTTCTGGCTACAGCCTGCTCAGTTCTAAATAGCACAGATTCTCTTATGCGACTCGTACATCAACATGAAGTCATCAATGCTGCGGCGTTTCTATACCGTGCCGCAGATAGGGCCGCGGAGGAGCTTGGCCTCCCATTTGATTCCAGAGACACAACGCATGGCCTAGCATCACTAACACCCTTGGTTCTCAAAAGTCGTGGACAGGAAGCAGAACATACGCTTTTACTAAGAGAACATGCTGACAAGCCCCTTCATGGTAAATTGTACGGCATCATACGTAGAGAAGAGCTCTCGATGGGCCTGTCCCACATGTTTTTCAAGTCTGCTGGATTGAGATCGGAGACTGAGGGATTTCTTTTTGCCTGTCAAGACGACTGTATAGACACCTTAGTTTACCGCGAGCGCATAATGAATATACCTGTAGACGATACCAACTGCCGAGCGTGCAAGCAAGAGCCAGAAACACTTGGACATGTTCTCAGTGGATGCTCAAAATATGCACGATACGGGTACATAGAGAGACACAATGCGGCTCTAAAAGTGTTATATTACCATCTGAGGCACTTCTATGGTGTTGATCTATTGCCCGTCTTGCCATACGCCCAGGGGGAACTCGAGTCCGTTGTGGAGAATGATCAGTGTAAGATCTACTGGAATTTCTCATTCTCCACCACTCAACATACCAGTGCTACGAAGCCTGATATTGTTCTCCAAGATCTGAAGAACAAGATCATTTACGTGATTGAATTCTCGGCACCAGCCGATGGTAATATCACGGCAAAGGAGGAAGAAAAACGGGCGAAATATCAAGCACTTCTATTCGAGCTGAGCATGCTGTACCAAGGCTACAAAGTCCATCTTTTAGTTATCATAATCGGCTGTCTTGGAGGTATGAAACCTTCATTTATTAGCCAACTCAACAAGATTCCGGCTTGCCAGCGTCAGGCTCATTCCATCGCGAACCGGATGCAAAAGGCTGTTCTTCTGGGATCACTTCATCTAGTCCGTCAACACTGTTCCTCATAACATTCTACAAAGATTGGTAGCTCTAAAAAAGTATCCAGAGGCGAAACTTCATCTCCAACTGTCCCGTCTGCCGCGTAAGATCATCCGCGGCTAGAGACCTGACTCCAAGGAACAGTGTTGCCCGATGTTATGTCGCGTAAATTTTCCGCTTTTGCTTACCTTCTAGGCCAGAAGAAGCAGAAGTGGATGACGTACACGTGCCAGTTGCGTCGGGATTGGTTGCTTTAAAGAACCATGATCGTAGCTTCCGGAGCCCACAACTTCTCAAATAACTATAGGCCCTCTGAAAGTAATGGAAACATTTTTATACTTTAGATAATGCGTGCATTGCAAAATTCCCTGATTTTTCCATGAACAATTTTTCATTTCCCCTGCCTGACAATTATTATTAAAATACCAGCATTTTAATCTTGTGATATTTTTAAGATTGCATCTTTTATAAACTGAATAAAACAATATATCAGATACAAAGTTAAAACTTTAAATTAATTTATTCATTACGATCAAAAAAAAAAATTCTTCTATAAAAGATGACTTTTTAGGAAAAAAGTGTAATAGTTAATATTTCAACAACAACAAAATGAAATTTTATTTAAAAAAATAATTTTTGAAACCAAAAAGACCAACTGATTTGAATTTACCAATGCCGAGAAATAACTTTCGTTTATTAATTTTTTTATAACGTAATAATTTAATAATTTTTTTAAATCATTCTTACTAACTGATAATTAGTTCTAGAAAGAACTTGTCTGATGAACCTAAAAATCTTCAGAAAAAAGTACTTCTGAAAAATAAAAAATAAAATATCGCTTTTTCTTAAATGAAAAATATTTCACTTAGAAACAAATGTCAAAATCGTATTTTTGAAAAATCTATTCAAATTGAACGAATTGCCTTAAGATTTTCCAGATTTTTTTCGACATTTTCAGAATTCATTTGAAATGGAATTTTTTGAATGAAAAATGGTTTTTAAATTTTCAAAAAATGGTGTGTACACTTTTTCTATATCTTTCCTATATTCGATGAGAAATTATCTTCATTAATAAAAAAAATTGACCCTCTAGGTCATTCCTATCAAAAGTTCACCGATTTTGAGACAAAGTTGAACAAAACCGTCCATACTGCGCCGTTCAGCCCCAGTTTACGGTACGATTGTGTACTTCAAATAAATGTAATGTTCTGTTTCTTGTTCCAGAGTTGAATTCACAATTAGAAATATATCCTAATGACGAATTGTTGCCTGGCTTCACTTCTGATTCTTTCTCTGGAAGGGAGCATTCTCCTGACAGGGAGCATTCTCAGGGCAGGGAGCATACTCTTGCCATGTATGCTCCTCATGGCATACAAAATCATCCTGCTCATAGCATGGATCATTCTCCTACCATGTATTCTGCTCCTGCCATGCCTCTTGATCCTGGCGGGTCTTCTTATCATGCCACGCATTCTGCTGCTGCCGAGCCATCTCTTCATGCCACGTCCATGTCTCCTCCTGGCAAGCCCCCTTATCCTAGAGTACTTGGAATTAAAATTCAAGAGCTTCACAAATGGCGATTTTTTCCCATCCACAATCCGAACCGGGAACTTGAAATGAAAGTATATACTTTTCTTCAAAATTCAGGTATTTATTTGAAAAATCAACAAAAGCAGCTCGACGTCGAGGTAACCGGAGTACAAATTGTGTTTTCAGAAGTTAGTAATGGTAACGCCTTAGCATTAGTGGCAAAAGATAAAAGTTCTCATACGATTTTACGTGGACTATATAAACCACCTGCTCCAACCGGAGAGCGAGCACTAATAAACACATTCGACAACTCTGTTAAGAAAATGAATTCAGATGAAGAAAATGACATTCCATTAGGAAAAGATCGCCCATTAAAAACGTTTTTTAAACAAGAGCCCATATCTTCTGTTCCTACTAGGCAGTCTCTACATGCCAGGCCCATTTCTCCTGGCAAGGTCCCTTATTCTACAGTATTTGGAATTAAAATTGAAGATCTTCACACGTATCAATTTTCTCCCATCCACAATGTGGGTCGAAAACTTGAAATGAAATTACATAATTTTCTTCCCGGTTCAGGAATTTATTTGAGAAATGAAAAGGGTATTATGGACGGCGAGCCGATCGGAGTGCTACTTGTGTTATCAGAAGTTAGTAATGGTAACGCCTTAGCATTAGTGAAAAAAGAAAAAAGTGGTCATACAGTTTTACGTGGACTATATATACCTCCTGGTCCAGGTGGAGTTCGAGCACTTATAAACACATTCGACAACTTTGTTAGGAAGCTGAAGAAAGATGAAGAAGTGGACACTCCATGTGCACACAGCATCCAAAATGTTTTTAAAATTGAGCCTCTGAATGCTAGATATGTGCCCACAAGAAATACCGGTTGTTCAATTTCATCCAGAAATTGAATCAAAATTACATGCAATGCTTTTATGAAGATTGCGAATATCACAGAACAAATAGGAAGAATTCTCAACAACCACAACATCCAAACCATATTCAAACTACCTGGAAAAATAGGACAACTTCTAAATAACCCTAAAGATAATGAGGCACCTGTCAGTGATCCGGGAGTATATAAAATCCCTTGTTCTTGTGGCACAGTCTATATTAGAGCAACCGGGAGCGCGGTGAGCCAATGTGTGAAGGAACATGAGGATAAAGTCAGGCTAAACCATTTCACGCAATCAGCACTAGCTGAGCATCATATCGAAACAGGGCACATCATTTTATTTGACAAAACAACCGTCATCGCAAAAACGAACAATATTTTTCCAAGAAAACATAGAGAAGCAAGCGAAATCTTAAAACATTTTAATATCATCAATAGCGACAATTGTTATAATACCAATCCGATTTGGCTTTCCGTCCTCCCGGGTTTTTCAAAAAGGACTTGATTGGCCAATCAAGTTCGACCAGTCCCCACCATGGGATGCTCTGGCCAATCACAGGTATCGTAGTGAATACATATATAAGAACAACATAACCTGAAACTTCAGTTTTAGGTCAGCCCTGAAGAAGTGAACTGCAATGTTCACGAAACGTCGCCAACATTCATAGTTTCGCACACGATTGAAACCCGAAAAAGCTTTAAATTTTTAATTTGAATTTACTATAATGAATCATCGTGAAAGCATTAAATCTTTTATTAAAATAATTTTATTTATTTATTTTTGGATGTAAGTTTATTCTTTTCGGTAACAAAGTCTGGTATTATATTTTTTGCTAAGTAATCATTGTTTTGGTTTAAAATTGAACTATTTGATTAAAAATTTCATTCTTTTTAAAAACATCAAATATCTTGGTAAAAATTCATTGCTTTTGTTTGAAAATTCAACTATTTTGTAGAAAATTCCCCTTTTTGCTGAAAATTCTGTAATTTGGTTGAGATGCTTTTTCTCTCTTGACTGAAGAATTCTTCTTGGTTAAAAATAAATCTCAATTGATGGAAATTCGTCTTCCGTTAAAAAATTCGTCTCTTTTTGTAGAAATTTTATCTTTTTTGGTTCAAAATGCAACTGGCTGGACGAAACTTGAACTAATTTTTTATAAATTCATTTTTTTTGGTAGAAGATTCATAATTTTAGTTGAAAATTCATCTTTTTGGTTGCATATTTAACCATTTTGTGGAAAATTCGTCGTTTTCTAGTGGAAAATTGACTTTCTTATCTGAAAATTCAACTACTGCATTTTTGCGTGAAAATGTATGTGTTATTAATTTCTATACCTCTGACTCTAATTAATTAATTTTTTTTATGAAGTAACTTTGCAACAATTTTATAGGTTCACGTTGGATCAGATTTCTAATCGATTGCATAGTGAATATTATTAATAGAAAAATTACCTCAAAATTAATTGGGTCAATGGTTTCCTTGGCTTAAATTCTTTGTTTTTAATATAACTAACAGAGCTAATCCAACTGAAACTTTCTCACTGTCGTTTCATTATTTAATCTCTTTAAGTTATTGCAAATTTAAGAAAAATCATCGCACTTTCATATCAACTTTGCACTAGAGCCTTCGCAAGTTCTAGTAGAAATAGAATCTTCGCTGATTAATTTTATTTTTTTCTTCTGAATATTTTGGTCTGGAAACGAAATAAATAATTTCACAAAAAGATATCATCTTTTAAGGAATTGAGATTGCGAATTGAAATTTGACAAATGGTACTTATCTACAAGTAAGGAAAGTAACAGGTAGAGGTTAGGTTTTCACATGCGGTTGCAAAATTCTGCTTTTATGATGAACGAATTAGCCTAGGAAGAGAGGAAAATAGAAGAATAACTAGATAAGTGAATTTTAATTGCTAATTACGATATTATAAGGAAAAAAGCAAATTAAATTAACTAACGTAAATAAGAAGCGGGGTTAGGAAAACATAAACACTGAGGAAAATTGCCTCGAAGGGTAATATTCTCGATGCGAAAATAACCAGGGAAATATTATGTACCCATATGTTCTTCACTTTGACAATTGAATGTACTTTTATATATACAATAAAAGAATAGAAGTTAGTTTTTGTCTTATAAAAATATAATAAAAATACGAATTTAAAGGAAGGAAATTTATTTGGCTCAATAATTGTATTTGATACATTGATCAACATTTAAAGAGAAATAAGGAAATTCAAGTTTCGCGGGTAAGTCAGGAACCCGCGTGCTACTTAAGGTTTGAATCCTCGATCGAAATTTTTAAATATTTAATGAAAAGAAGACATTCAATATATAAACATTTCAATATATAAACAATTTTCGCGATAAACTAAATAATATTTCCTCTTTAAAACAGTGGTTGCGATGAATGATTTAGAAATTAATTCCTCAAATATGAAAAGGAAATGGAAATTTATAGGGCCCAATAACCCTAATCCAAATATGGAAATTTAGAGCAAGGAAATTTGGGGGTATCCACTTGATCTCTCGGGTCATTGTTGAGATGATTGCTGGAAGCCTTAGGGGAAAGACGCAAATTCAAATCGCCCTTGGCATAATCCACACATAGTTCCCATTAAACCTTGTCTCTCTTATTCTCTCTTCCCCTGCTGTCTTCTCTCTCTCTCTCCATGCCGTTTTTCTTAACCAACTCATATACCTTCCTTCCTTCCTCATGCATCCTTCTCACTTCATCCATCTGCAGTCCATTCGTTCTAAAATACCTTTCTCTTTCAACCTCCATCTTCCCACCCCCTCTCCTGTTCTCCTTCTCCCACCAACACTCCCTAACCAGCTTACTTCCCCCCTCTTCCAAAAATTTCTCCTCATATTTACACGCTCGACTCCCCGCTAGAATCCCTACACTCGTTCTCCCCGTCTCCCTCCTGACAATATAATTAGGCGTGTTCCTTGCCAACCCCAGTGTCCACTTTACATATCTCTCCTGTATCCTATTTACCTCTTCGCTTTCCTTCCACCCCCACACCTCTACTCCATACAATAGCACACTCATCACTAGTGAGTCAAACAATTTCATTCTCCTTCCAAAATCATCTGCGAATAACTTCTTTCCCAACCCCAACACCTGCCTCATCAGCACATTTGCCCTCCTCACTCTCTCTTTTATGTGACCATCCACTCCGCCATTCCTCCGAAACAAGAAGCCCAGGTACACAAACTCTTTCACCGCCTGCACCGCCTTTCCCTTCCACTTCCACTCCCCTTCCTTATCCCTTCCACCTCATTTTCTGAAAACCATAACCTTGGACTTTTCCGCATTCAGTTCTAACCTGTTCTTATCCAGGTATCTTCTCAACCTCTTCATCATTTCCTTTAAGGCCTCCTCGCTTTTTGCCAACAACACTATGTCATCTGCATACGCTAGCGACCAAATTCTAACACCTCCTATCCTGACTCCTCCTACCACTCCGGCCTCCAGCTTACTTTCCATATCCGCAATTAAAATCGCAAAAAGCGTTGGGCTAAGCAGACACCCTTGTCTTAACCCCCTATCCATCCAGAATCCCTCCGAAATCCCCTGTCCTCCTCTTACCTTATCTTTGGTCTCTTCATATATCTCCCTTACCCTCTCGATCAGGCCTCTCTCCACTCCCCTCTCCTCCATCGCCTCCCACAACCTCCCCCTATCCACCGACGGAAACGCGCCTTTTAGATCCACAAAAAACGCGTACACTCTCGACCCCTTCTTCGCTAATTCTCTATCCACCACGTGCTGCAGAACGTAGATATTGTCGATAGTACTCCTACCTGCCCTAAAGCCCGCCTGCGTCTCTGGCAATATTCCTTTCCCCTCGACATCCTTCCGCAGCCTCTCCCCCACCACCATCGCGTATACTTTATACACCGTATTCATTAGCGCAATCCCCCTATAATTTTCCTGCGTATCCCTATCTCCTTTCTTATAAAGAGGCACTATTAACCCTTCTCTCCACCCTCGTGGGAATCCCTCCCCCTCCATACTTTCTTTACTACCTCCTTCAGCCTCTCCCTAACCTCTTGTGTACTAAACAGCCATGCTTCGTTCTCTAGCCCATCCAGCCCTGCTGATTTTGACCTTCTTAAATTCCTTATCTGTTTCTCCATCTCCTCGTCATTCAACTCCTCCATCTCTGCCTCCCCCGTTCTTCTACTCCCATCATCTCTCTTCCTTGAATCTGAGCCCTGAAATGAGTCTTTAAAAAAAAAAATTTCCTCCACTCCTCACTCCCTATCTTCTCGCTTATCCCTACTCTACGCTTCCGAAACCTATTTATTATCTTCCAGACGTCCCCTTTGTCATGCTTTGCTCCACTACATTTCAATATTGTTCTAATTTTTATGAAACTCAACCGATAAACCATGGATACTTGATGATCTCATCGCGTGCGACTTGCTTCGCTCGCAAGTTCGAGCGCGTCTAGGGCGCGCGACTTTTGGTTCTCGCGCTTCGCGTTCGATAATGTATTTACCTCGCGCTGCAGGCTACGTATCTGTACTTCATCCATGTTTGCGCACAAACCTTTTAGAGTTAAAGGTAAAAGCATCTACAACTCTAATTTGGTGATTGTGAATTCTCTTTTGTTAAAGCTCCTTGGACTTTAACGAACACATTCTCATCACGTTTCTCGTGTTTTGCACACGATTTTGTGCAAAATGCGAACTTTTCTACATCAGGTTCAACACTATTATATCAAATGTATATTATATTTATTTATGTACCTCAGCCAGGGATTGCTAATTCAGATATTGCAAAATAAAGTACAAATTTTATTTATCATGATAACTTTAATATTTGTTTCTTATTTTGCATTAAAGTTTATCCTCAACTACCCTGAAAAATGTATCATTTCAATAAATTTATATTATTAAAATTCATAATAAGCATTGGTATTGAAACAAACGTATTTGTATTGTCTTGTTTTTATAACTTAAAAAAGGGCGCTTCCTATAAAAAAAAATTTTGTTATTAAACATTTTATTGCAACTTGTGTCGTTTTTCCACATATTTTATTTGTTCATTTTTAATGTTATTTTTTTCGATTCAAACAAAAAACACGCATCCTAGCATAAAGTGGTTCTAAGAAAATTTGTAAATGTAATTTAGGCGAAAAATTTTGTTATATAAAATGTTATTGTAGGGTGCATCGTTTTTCCAAAAAGCTAATTTTTTTATTTTAAATGTATTTTTATAACAAAAGTTTATAACAAATTTGTAGATATTTTTTGGTTGAGCAACTTTTGTCTATCCATCTTTTTTCGTACCTTGCGTCGTTTTTCCAATATTTTTTTTATTGTTAAAGTTAATTTTCACGATTGAAACACAAATTGCGCATTCTATCAAAAAATTATTAATAATTTTTTTTAAATCTGTTGATTGATAATTTTTGAAATTTTAAGATTTGATATTTTTTATACTTCTTTCTTCATAATGTGTCCCTCAAGGGTTTACATGACTTCCATTTCTCATAATACTTCCGTCAACATATTTCATAAAATCTTGCCCTTACTATTTACAGTTATTTACACCTATTTACAGAAAATCTTATATCTAGATCCTTATTTCTATTTTTGACGATAGCGCAATTCGGGACGTGTTAGCGAACGAGTGAGCGAGTGATTGAAAGCGAGAGAGAGAGAGCGATAACGCGAACGCATCTTAATCTACTTCTGCTTATACATAACCATTACTTATAAATATTTACGCTTCTAATTTAAGCGACTTCCGTTTCCTCTTTCTTTCACTTCTCTTGCCAATGAAAAAGAATGCTTTTTCATTGGCTCTCCTAGCACCCTCTAACTCCTTCATCCACTCGTCCCGCAAACCATTCTCCCCTAGAATCTTTATCACATTCTTTTGCCAGCTTCCTTTATCTTCCATTACTCTCCTACATCCTTCCCATACATGCTCCCATGTTTCCTCTTCCCATTCACAGATTCTGCACTTTCTGTTCTTTTCCTTTTCCCAACACATCCCTTCCCTTACCTCTTTGCCTAATCTACATTTTGCTATTATGGTCCGTCTTCTCTCTCCCCATCCCTTTTTTGAATACTTTGGTACTCCTTCCTTTTTCATCATCTTATACCATCTATTGTATTTTGATTCCTCAAGCATCCCCCATCTTTATGTTAATTGCCTTTCCCTCTCCCTTTTTTCCACTTCTTCATAGTTTACTCCAGTTCTCTAGCCTTAGAGAACTCCCTCCTTTCTTCTTCCCATCTCGTTAATTCCATCGCCCTCCCTCTTCTTTCTTCTACCTCCATCAAACACTTTCTCGCCAACTCCCGTCCCTTTCCCTCCCTAAGCTTCGTCTCAAAATTCCATGCCCTCTTTCCCGCTCTAGTACTTAATTTATCCCTTTGCGCTTCTTCACTCACCATAATTATATCCCGGCATCCTTCTGTCTACCCCTAGCGTCCACCTTATAAGCCTTACATGTAAACTCTCGAGTCGAGCAAAGATGTCCACGCGAAGAAATCCGCCAGCGGCATCAGACGGCGACTTTACAAGTTTATTAATACACGTGTTGATCATTGTATGATGATCGTTGATTACCTGACGAAATTGAAAAAAAACTTAATGTAAAATTTATGAGATTTATCGAGAACACTTAGTACCTCAAGGTTATAATAAATGAAATAGGTTTCTTGTAACTTGATGAGCAATACTTAAGGCTTGTTTATTACCTTCGTGTTTTTAAAAATATTGCGGTAAAAATTAGACGATTTTTAGTCACATTTAGTAAGTTTTTATCAATTTAAATATTTCGTGGACTACTTTTCCCATGTGACTTCCACTTCGTTAAAAACAACTAAAAATTTTCCTCCTTTATTTCTTTATTATCAGTTTTCTTTCAAAATTTAATAAATCTATAACTAGTCTATTCAAGATTGTTTGGTATTAAATTATTTAATATAACGTCACATAATCTGTTGAAAATAGTTAATAATACCTACGATTAAAATATTCATCTATCATTCGCGATATTATTACTAATTAGTTTCAAGACTGTGTTTCTGAAATTCAAGAAAGTTAATAAATGTTATCATAGTTTTGTACGAAAAATTGTTATTTTTCTGCATTCCACGCCAAAATATACAAAGCTGTAAATCTAAAATTCACAAAAATGTCCAACTCCTTCTTATATTGTGGACATCTTTATATTGTCACGTACTACGTCGTGACCATATATATATATAATTAATTGTGAACCATTTAAACTCAAGGGAATTGACAAATAAAACTATGTAACTTAGAAATCGCTCCATCATAAAGTATTAGGAAAACAGTATTAATTTGAGAACAGAGAGAGAGAGATGAACAAAAAAAGAAAAGGATCCAGAAAAGAATCTTCAACCCTTTTTCGTCGCTAAGGAAATAACCAGAATGAAGGATGGAACTTACAAGATATTGATTATTGGATGAGGGAAACCATCGGACACACACACACATAATCGGATTAGGGAGAAGAAGCAACCTTTGAATCAACGAAAGTCTGTGGTCATTTTACGACTTTGGAGCAATGAACTCATTACACGTGGAAGAGGGTGGAAATAACTGGACCCACTATCGATTACACGTGGACCTTTTTCTGAAGCAGAAACTTCTAGAAGAACAGGAAGGAAAGGGTGGAGATAACTCCACCCACTATCGATTACACGTGGATCTCTCGAATGGAGCAGAAACTTCTAGAAAAGAACGTGGAGGTGGGTGGTACTAATGTTCGCACACCCGAGTATAAAAGAGGTATCTTGCACCCTTTTGGCGGCTCTGGCTCTTGTCTGTCTGTCTTTTCGTCTGTTGGTCTTCAGTCTTCAAGGTGGAACTCTGCTCAAATTCCGAACTCCTGACTTTTCTCATTTTGGGGACCCGTCAACCTTCAGTCTCCAGTGAAAAATAGATCAAGTTAAAGGATCGTAGTCTTGATCTCAATCCAACTCCAGATTTCCAAGTTCTTCGAGTCCAGAGATCTCCTTTCGTCCTGTTTCCTGAAGTACAGCTCGAGTCCAATTCATTCCACTCAACGGTTATCTCCAGTACCACGCAGTTTCTGAGTGAAGAGGCATTCACTCCATCAATTATTATCACCATCAACTTGACGTCGAGGTAACAAGAATTCTGCACACAAGAAGTTTTATTACTTTTTCCTCTAGAGCCGTTTCTCCCTTCAAAATCTTGTGAGTCGTTCCCCATTTGGTCTATTGATCTTTTAATAAATGTCTAATTGCATTCATCTCGTATCCCTCACAATTCATTTGACCCTGAAACTGTCTCCTCAGTCCAGAGTTTCGTACTCTGTAGATAAATTCAGGAATTTCACTGACCACTTATGTTTATTTCCTAAATACCATCCTAGGACGTAACAACATAAAGCTTCAGTACACTTTACTATTTTCTGACAGATATCTCATTATTAGTAAGTGTTGTTCAATTAATGGGAAAATAATATTATAATTATTATTGTATTTAAAAATTTTAATTTCAAATCACATATTACTTCGAATATAAAATCGCACAAGTGTTTGGAAAAATCCACGTGTATGACGATATTATTACCAAAAAAATATTTTTTCTTCGTTTTACCTGCCAGTATTGAGCTTGCTTTTAATTACCAGCAAAATATTGTTTACAACATTAAATGCGTATATGCAGTCAATTTTTGTTTGAATAATCCATTTTTCATTGGAAAATTAGGAAGAGCACATGTATTTTACCAAAAAGGGGTACTTGCATTATTGACAACGTGTTCCTATACTTAAGTTCTTAGCGAAAATGGTTTTTATTGCATATCTCCATTCAACTCAGAGAGCACCCCATATTGAACCAAATGACACGCAAAACGACAAGAATATTAAAAAGTAAAATTGTTCTCTTCGAAAACATCTTAAAATTTTATTCAGACCATTTTTTATGAGACGCATATAGAATTTGTATTAATTGTGAAAACATTTTATTACGAACAAAAAATTACTTTTCCCGAAAAAACTATGCGAGATACGAAAAATATTTTTCAGAACGCAATCATAAAAATGTCGTGTTTTCATGCCTCCATAGACAAACGCAAGAGTACGCTTTTTGAGCGGCGTCTGGCGGTGCGTTGGATGAGTTACAAAATAGGGTAACATAACGTAACGCTAGAGAGAGACCGTGGATGAAAAAGATAGAAAGAGAATTCATAGCGGATTGGTGAGTCGGTGTTTCTAACGAAGAGTATAGCGTGTTTCTATCCCCTCGCACATTATACTTTGTGGTCTCATTCACGCTCGTCAGAACAAAAATGCAGTAGAGCTCATGCGTACCTTCACCGACTCAAAACGTGATTGTGCATTTTTCCATGGAGACAATGAAATCACGCCATTTATGATTTTGTTCTGAAAAGTATCCTTCGTGATTCCTGTGGACTGACGGCCTTTTTGAAACGAGCGCAATGTTTTTATAACGAGTCGTAGGCGGCGGAAACGAGTTACAAAAAACATGGCGCGAGTTTCAAAAAGGCCGGCAGTCCACACTAGTCACGAAATGTACTATATCTCAAAAATCTCTGCCAATTTTGTTCAGACTATTTTTTGATAAGACGCCCAGGGCGCACGCCTATCGGATCTCGAGCTACGCGCTCGGACATATTTAACCCTCGCGGTTCGTGTTCGGATACTTATTCTTTGCACTTGGAATGCTTGAATGAAACTTTATTAGAAACATCTATTTTCAATCTCAGTATTTGTATGCATCTTCATATTCTGAATTTTCTACTTAATTAAGTATAGTTGAAGATCAAATTGCTCGAAGCACATTTTAAAATGTATATTTATTTTCTGAATTACCTTACAATAAAAAGCTACAATCCTTTCTTCAGACATTCTTCTCTATCTGGCGTTGTTATGCTAAAAATAGGATTTTTGTTTTCATATTATTTTTAATGGATAAAACAAAGAATCCTACAAGTCTTCTTTTAGACTTTTCACATATCTCGCTTCTTTTGGCGTTACATGAAAATTTTCGATTTTTACATATCAATTTCAAAGAATCAATTAAAAATGAAGAATTCTGTCAAAAAATGGTTCAAAGAAATGTTGTAGCAATTTTTAAACGCTGGAATTCCTCCAAAAACTTCCCTATCTTTCGCGCCATTTGCTCAAAATTTGAATTTTCAATTTTCTTCATAATATTTTCGATAAATAAAAACAATCTGCCAATTCCTATCAAAAAACGGTTAAAAGAAATTTTGTAGGGCTTATATATATGGAAAGTGCTTGAAGACTTTTCCTCGTATTTTGCTTCATTTGGCTCCAAATTTGAACTTTCGATTCTTTTCATAGTATTTTCGAAAAATAAAATATCAAGTCTTGTAAAAAAATGGTTCAAGAAAAAGTTGCAGGTCTTTTTAAAAGCTACAATTCTTCTCCTAAACTTTTTCACTTATCTGTCGTCGTTTGACTTAAAATTTTTGACTTATTCATTTTCGATGGATAAAACCATAAACGTTGGTCAAAGAATGCTGGTTAATGAACTCGTTCTTCCTTTTAAGACCTAAAAAAGGTGTGCCGAAGCTCGATTTGATCCGTTCATTTTTTCGAGTTATCGTGTGTGATGAGAAAGTAATACATTTTTTCAATTTTATTTTTAACGATTAAAACAAAACCTACGTATCCTATCGAAAAATGATTATTGACAAATTTGCAGCTCTTTTTGGTTCAACATCTTTTGTCTATTTATTTGTTCGTGGCTTGTGTCGTTTGTCCAAAAATTTAATTTTTTGAATGTTTATTTTTGTTTTTTATAAATAAAACAAGAACTAGGGCTCCTATCAAGAAGTGATGTAGAGAAAATTGTAGATCTTTTTTGGGAGCACAAGTTTTTCCTGGAGATCTTTTTTCGTATCTTGCATAGTTCGACCACAAAATGGAATTTTTTGTTTTTCATTATTTTTTGTGCGACCAAAATTTGAATTTTCGATTTTTCAAGAAAATTCAAAAAGTTGTTATTATAATCTTATAGGGCTTTCAAAAAACAATGTTTTTCTTCTATTGACATTTTTCACATCGGGCGTTGTTTGGCTTAAAATTTTCATTTGCGAATGATTTTTTAAATATTGTAAATGCTATAACTCTGATAATTGTATCTTTATCGAAAAAAGTCATGGGGATAAATTGTTCGAATTTCTGAGTTCTACGAACAGCCGTACATAAATTTTTCAAATCTTGAAAAAAATTTTGAAAATGCTCTAACTTTTTTAATTTCTATCCAAAATGGCTGGTCAACAAACTCCTTCTTTCTTATAGGACCTAAAAAAAGTGTGCGGAAGCTCGATTTGATCCGTTCTTCTTTTCGAGATTTATCGTGTTTACGGACAGACCGACAGACAGACAGATGCCATCGCCAAAACTCGATTTTCGGCTTCAGGGGGCCTCAAAACGTGGAGATTTGTTGAAAAACTGTGATGTCAAATTTCGGGCAATTCTAATACTTTCTTAATCGTAAATGATGACAATGTAAAAAGGTAAAAAAAGGAAATTTCTTTAAGTATCTAAAAAACAGTTGTTCGTTTACATTTCGGAAGGGGAATTAAAATGAAACAATAATAAAGAATGAAATCTGTACTTTATTCTACAATATCTGAATAAGCAGTCCTGGAAAGAGGTACAGAAATGAGTAACACACACATTTTCATGCCAAAATGGAATAGTTACATTTTCGGATAAAAAATATTAATTTCCTCTAGAAAAAGACGAATTTTCCACAAATTAGTTAAATTTTCAACCAAAGAGATGCATTTTCAAATAAAAAAAATGAATCTTCTACCAAAACAATTAATTTATAAAAGATGAGTTCAAATTTCGACCAGCTAGTTGCATTTTGAACCAAAAAAGATAAAATTTCTACAAAAAGAGATGAATTTTTAAACTGAAGACGAATCTCCATCGATAGGGTTTAATTTTTAACCAAGAAAGATTTTTCTTTCATCATCATCATCAATCATGATTTTTCATTTTAGCGATACAGATTAATTTTCTACAGAAAAAAGTCGAATTTTTAATTTCACATTCAACCAAGTTTTTGAATTTTCAAAAAAATGAAAGTATGAATTCTCGACAAAAAATGTAATAGTTAATATTTAAACCGAAACAGATATAATTTTATATAAAAAATAGTTGAATTTAACGAAAAAATATGATTTTTGAACAAAATATGTGAATTTTCAACACGCAAATATGAATTTAAAACAAAAAAGGTCAATAAAAAGCAAAAATAAAATTATAATTTCCGAGTAAATAGTGGAATGGTCAACGAAATGTTCAATTTTCAACCCAAAAAGAAGAATCGTCATCAAAACAGTTGAAACCTCGACCTAAAAAATTACCTTTTAGCAAAATAGTTCAAGTTTCAACAAAATTATACAATTTTTAACTAAATCAGGAAATCTTTAACCAACTTTTTAAATTAATTTCCAATTAATAAAAACAAATATTCAGATCTGGAAATTAATTTTTTCCTTCTACAAATCTTTCTCCAGATTTATGTCGATGAAGTATTGGTCGAAACTTACGGATTTTTCGTTAAAGACGATGTAGAAAATTTGTTTAGAAAGCTCAGTTTTGAAACTTCAATATGCATCTAGTCCGTCATCACTTGGATGTGGCATAAAAACTGATACACTACAGTTGCTACTCATAAAAATTCAAGACGAACAATTGATCTTCAGAATCAGATCATTCTGAAGACGGCTCGTCAGGATCAGCAGGTGCGGGCTCTTTTGTAAATAACGTCCCGACTGAGCCATTAGTATTTCCTAATGGTATGTCTGGATCACTACTCAATTGTCTAACAAGGTTCTGGGATTCGTTTATTAGCACTCGAACGCCGTCTATATGAGAAGGTGACAATCCATAAATTGCACGTAAAACCGTACGACCGCCTCTTTTCTCCACCAGTGCTAAGATATTGCCAGTTGCAACTTCTTCAAACACAATGTGTTGTCCGACTAACTTTCCGCCGATATGATTGAATTGATTTCTCACATAAAATCCTTCACTGGGAAGAAAATTGCGTAGTTTCATTACAAATTTTCGGCTCAAATCTTTGTTCAGCGCAAATTGCCATTTGTGAAGATCTGCAATTTTAATTTTAAGTACTTGATCATAAGGAGGTGCGAGAGAAGAAGACGCGGGCATGGCATGAGAAGATGGCTCGGGAGCAGCAGAATGCATGTCATGAGCAGGATACATAGGAGGATGATGCCCCATCCCATAAGCAGAAGGGTTATTCATGCCATGAGGATAATTTTCAAATTGTGAACTCGACTCTGGAACAAGAATATATATATATATTATGTATAAAAAATATTTAACAAATAGTACATTCAAGAAATAAGAAAATAATAACATAAATTTTGTTCTTAAATAGAAAATGCAGAACATTTTTCACAAAAAATACAAACACACACGTTTTTTTGACATTAAACAATATTTGATTAAAAAAAAACGTCCAGGTCAATTTTTTCAACAATATTTTGAAATTAAACAAATTTCTTTAAAATCTCTTAGATTTTCATTGACATTTTTAGAAATCATTTGAAATGAAATTTTTCAAAATAAAAAATTGTTTGAAATGTTGGCAGGAATCATAAGAAAAGTTTTTATTCTCTTAAGATATTTTAATATTCTTGAAAAGCTTCTTTTCTCGAAATATTCAAAAATCTGTATTTCGTTTTACATTTTTTGAAATCTTTTCAAGATTGAAATTACTTTTTAATCTGTTTGAGGCTTTGGAAACTTCGTAATATCATAAAAATAATTCAAAGTTTTCCTAAAATTTCATTAAATATACACAAATTGGAAAAAGCTTCTTACAATCTTCCAGTTTCTTTTTCGATCTTATCTGATATCTTGAAAACTTGAAATTAATTTTTTAAAATAAAACCTAAATTATTTCAAATTTTCCCAAAAATATTATCGTGGGAGCAAAATGGTAAGAATAGAATTGCTTCCCAATATTATCAAATCATTCAAAATTAAAATATTATTTTATATCGATAATCCCTAGAAACATTCATAAATAAGTTTCATCATGAAATAAAATAACTTATTTGAAAATTTTGATTCACAAAGAGTTTTCTACCATAAATGTTGAAGTAGAAATCTAGAAGGACGAGTTTTTAACAAAACAGTTGAGTTTGAGACTAAAAAATATGACTTTAAGAAAATAGTTGAATCTTTAACAAACTAGTTGAATTTTTAACCAAAAAAGATCTATTTTTATCCAGATCGTTAAATTATCAACCAAATTGGTTTATTGAAA
This sequence comes from Andricus curvator, assembly GCA_932195095.1. NCBI lineage: Eukaryota > Metazoa > Arthropoda > Insecta > Hymenoptera > Cynipidae > Andricus > Andricus curvator. The sequence continues at coordinate 35,546 of CAKNYM010049164.1, forward strand.
ATTCACCCTTTTGGACGAAAATTAATTTTAAAGATTAATTTAAGTTTTGAAGATATCAAAAAAGGTCGAAAAAACTGGAAGATTGCAAGAAGCTGTAATCAACCTTATTTCAGTAATCATTTTGAAACCCGCCCAGATAGCACAAAAAACTCCGTGAATATTTCCTGAAACTTGCGATGTAAGGTTGGGAATATTGCATTGAAAGGTTAGGGCAAGGTTCGGTCAATCAAGAAAATGTCCGCTTGTGAGGGGATGTTGCATGGCAAGTTTCAGGACAGTTTGGAAGATTTATTTAACCTAATTCGGTGCGCAGTAGTTTTCTATGGGACCTATGGCTGCGCAGTAGTTTTTTTGACGCTCCTATGATTATTTCCCATATTTATAAAAAAAGAAAAACCAAAATATAAATAAAAATTTTAATTAGTTTTTGGTTTTTCATTTTTTCAAAAACATGAGAATAAATAATCATGATACGTGTGTCTGGTGAAATACTGGGAGGGTTAAAAAAAACTACTGCGCAGCCGTAGGTCTCATAGAAAACTGCTGCGCATCGAATTAAGCTAAATGAATCTTCCAAACTGTCCTGAAACTTACCGTGCAACGTTCCCTCACAAGCGGACCTTTTCTTGATCGACCGAACCTTGTCCTCACCTTTCAATGGAATATTCCCACCTTACAATGCAAGTTGCAGGAAATCTTCACGGAATGTTGTGTGCTATCTAGGCGACTTACTGCGCGGATAATTATTATTTTAAATTAAAGTATAGTGTTGTGTATTTATTTTTTCCTTTCTTCCCTCCTAACCTCAAATCACCATGTGGTTTCCAAAATAAAACAATTGCTAGGAGATTCTATCATCAATGATTGAAACTCTACTCCAATTTCCTCGCGAGAATTTCTTAACTTGATTTGACTTTTGAATTTCGCGGTATTCTTTACGATGCGCCTTAAAAGACAAATCAAGTTACCAATTTCTCGCCTGAAGCAACATTTTGTAACCGTTCTGTGGCCGGATTACCCGACTGGATCCCGGCCAGTATCCCCGGCCGGCGCCCGGTTTAAACTGGGGCTATCCGGCCGGCTGCTTGTCGGATCCCTGTTACCATTTCTACACAGGATAATGATGAAAAGATGCCTTTCTTCTATTAGAAAAATTTGTAAAAAAATATGCGGAAAAATAAAAAAGGTGGGGTGTTCCAGAACATCTTTTTTATTTTTTTCTTCAAGTTTTGAAAACATAAAAACAATATTTTCTTGAAAACCCCACCTTTTTTATTCTTTGGAATATTTTTGAAAAGTTTCTGCTAATAGAAGAAAGACATCTTATCAGCATCATGCGGGCTAAACCATTTTTGAGGCCAGGAGAATCTTTTTCTTCCTAAAAATGTAATTTTTGAATTTTGCTCGTAAACGATGAAAGATATAGAATGCTTTTATACATGTAAGCTTTTATCTTAATATTTTTTCGTATTTGTCATTGTTTCTGAGAAAAAGTAGAAAATTCGGTTGAAAGAAAATAAAATTCTCCCGGCCATATTTTTTTTTGGGAAAAAAAATCGGTTTTTTTTTAATCACAAAGCACAAAAATTAGTTAATTTTGTCTAAAAACAACATATTTCCTCCCCGAGAGATTCTGCGATTTCGAGTGTAGAACCCTGTCTGATTTGAAATGAATTCGGTCAAAAGTATCATAGCAAAGATTCGTCGAAAAGCCTTTCTTAGCTGATTCCTTACAAAAAATTGAGCCAAAACCTTTTTTCCATTTTTCTCACCCTCATGATAAATATTAAAATTTTAAAAAATTATATATATTATATATTATATGGTGTCGCTTTTCCTCAATGCCGGTAGGGTAATTTGAAAAACTCAAAGGAAAGAATGTTGCCAAGTTCACACACATAATTAAGAATTGAGTTTCATTCGAAGGGCCGTGATAAGGAATGTCACATTTGTGTGCATAATAGAAACTGAAAAAAATGTAGGATTCATTAATGTGAAATTTTAAGATTACATTTTCATAAAATAATTAATTTTTAACCACCTTTTATTTTATATTATTTTTTATTGTAAGGCATTAAGGTAAAGGTACAGATTATGAAACATGTCCTAATTATGAAACAGTTTGACAAATAATTCAATTTATAAATAATTTAAAAGTACATTTTTTAGTACAAAATATTATATGAATAAGTATGAAAGTTAGGCTATTCATCTACATAAAAAGCAAGTATGATTGTAAAGTTTTAAACACTGAAAAATAAGTTTAATCCAAACTCGGGAAAATTGATTGCCATTTATCCAAGGCAGAAGGCTTGATACCTATAATTTGTTTTATCTCGTGTACTCACCGATTATTTCAAATGTGTAATAGATTAAATGACAGCTTAAGGTGTATAGATTTGAGATTACTGCACTTTTTCTTTATTTGGATACAACTTTATTTATTAATTAGTTGTTTCATAATACGTACACCTTTTTTCACGACCTTAGACCTTAAGTAAAACATATTAATTAAAAACAAAAAAAAAGGATTTTCAACAAAATAGTTTAATTTTCAATCAAAGTGAGAAATTTTCAAATAAAATTATGAATATTCAACTGGAATAATTGAATTTAAAACCAAACAGATACATTTTCAACTAAAATGATGAATCTTTAAATGGAATTTGCAACTGAAAATGATACATTTTTAACGAATAGCTTAATTTTACAAAAAAAAATAGAGACGAATTCTCAACAAAAAATAGAATATTCAAATTTTCTGTTTGAAAAAACTAATTTGTAACAACAACAAAAAACGAATTTTTAACAAAATAGTTAAATTTCCAAATGGAATAGTTATGTTATACAAGGCTCGCATAGAGCGAGACTCTTTTATTGGTAGATTCAAAACATTCTCGCAGACGACGTTTATTCATTCAGTAGGCAACCATCTTAGAATTATAATAACTAGCAATTAGAGCTGCGAGTAAGAGAGAGAGAAGGAGGTACTGTGTGAAGTGACGTCAGCCGTGACGTTAGCAAGGCGCCAGGGCGAGTAGAGGCGAGAGTCGCGAGAACAGCGTGCGCGTAGCTCGACGCGCGCATCTCCCTCCAACGATTTTCTACCCTCTCCGATCGACTCCCACGTAACGCCCACACAGCCTCCCCGTTAAAAGGGCGCGCACGGTCCCAGAACGTGAGAAGTCTTTGGGAGCTGGTAGCCAGAGCCCTCACACTAAATCCTACAGCTGGAAGCCAGCCATAGGTCTTCACGAGCAACCCATTGCCGTGACCAACCACTCGCACACAAAATCTCCAGATCTCTCTCGATCTTCAGGAGCGTGCAGCTGGCAACCAGCCAGAGACCGCCTGGACACGCATCTCCGTCACCCTCTTCTGAGAAAGAACCAAGACTTCGATAAATAAGAACTCCGGCTCTGTAAAATCATGGTAAAATAAAGATCCGAAGCAAAAAAAAATCAAACGAAACATAATTTTTTCTAGTTACTTCAATCCCCCCCCCCACCCCTTCTTTCATCCGCTAACGGGTTGGCTGGCATACCAGCCTGCCCGTTTCCGCTGAGACCGCTGGCATACCAGCCATTTCAGCCGACACACTGACTAACTTCATCCCTTTCCCACTTACTAACGAATTGAATCTCCGTTAATCAAATTCTTTTCAGGAGAAAAGAGAAAAAGAAAACGCCCGCTCACCTTGCTATCTCTTTCTATCTTACGAGATAGACATATCACCCCACCTTTCCAACTCCCTCGACATTTATCCTCTCACTCCCTCCTCTGGTACTCTCCATATCACTCTTCCAACCTGCTTTCCCTCTCTAACTTATGGGATAGACACCTCACACCTTCCTTTCACCTCCCTGGAAATCTATCCACCATACATCCCTCCTCTACAAAAATGGCAACATTTCCTCTCACTCCCTCCTATGGTTCCCCTAGCTATCCTGTCTCTTCTTATCTCGTGAGATAACTCCTCACTTTCTCCTAGTAGATAAAAATCTATTATCCCCGACGATAATCCTTCTTACTGCTTCCAACAAATCCCGCCCAAAAGTAAGGAGCATATCAGTTACATTTAAATAACTGAAATTGAAACCGAAAAAGATTTTAATTTTGAATAAAAAACAGTTAAGTTCAACCAAAAAAGACAAATTTTCAAGAATAGTTGAGTTTTCAATTTGAAAAAATTAAACATTTAATAGGCGTTTCGCATTCAGACATAACCTATACGTTACAAATATTAATTATTTTATAATGAAAATTTTATTCCCCAACAATCCCCCAATTTTTTGTTTCTTGAAATCTCTTAAAATATTGAAAAACCTTTAAATCGCCTGAAAGTCTTTGAAATTTGTTTAATCCGTTGAAATCTCTAAAAATTCCTTAAAGTATCATAAAACTTAATCAAATTTCTTTAAAATCCCTTGAAATCCTCAGAAATCACTTGAAATATTTTAATTTCTTCTGGAATGTCTTGAAGTCGTTTTAAGTCACTGAAAATATAAAATATCATTGAATATCCCATGAAGTCTTTTCATTCTTATAAAATTCCATTAAAATTTTTAAACTTTACAATCGTGGAAAATATTTTTTCTTTGAAATCCTTGAAATTTCCTTGAAATTGTTTTATTCCGCTTATATCCCTATAAATCCTATAGTATGTTTTAAAATCCTATAAAATTCTGTAAAATCCCTCGAAACATCCATAACAGTAGTATAAGGTGTTCCGTTGAATTTTACAGAAATTTCCTTCCTACTGGAATATTTGACATCTGCAATTAATGACTGGGACACAATTACTCAGTATTGGAAGGATACTGTGAATTATAGATATACGTCACTGACAACAGGAGGACACGGACTTCTTTTTGAATACTTCAGGAAGTACCCTGCCCTAAAGCAAGGCCAAGGATTTAAGCTTGTAAGTTTGTTGTACTCCCCCCCTCAACTATTTTTTGACGCAAGACATATATTTGACCTTGAGAAATTTTGTTTTTCAGTTGGAGCTTGATTTTAGAATCCTGTTCCCAGGGGCTTATGGAAGAATTTATACCCATTGGGACGCTCTTGTAGAAAAAGTGAAGGTGCAGCTAGATCTTGAAAATATTAAGATCCCAGGTACAACAAGAGCATGCTAGAAATATTTTCCATCTTTATTTTCATCGTTTAGTTCGCATCTTACAATTTCCTTATTGCAGCTCAATTTTCTGATGCTGAATTGCTGCACTTGTACGCAAAACTCTTTACCACCGTCCCAATCAAGGTGCTTTCTACGCTTATCACGCGCTTTTTAGTAGTTATTCTGTGTAAAGTGCTCATTTGTGGTTTGTGCTGGAAAGGACACTTTTTGGAATGGAAAACGTGTCAGATCCACAATCTCAAGCTATTTCCTACATTCCTGAAGTGAAACGGCTTATATCTTATTTAAAAGTTTAATTTGTACGTCAAAATGTCAGCTTGCTTTCCTTGTGGCCTGAAGCTGCCATCCATCAGTGCTCTCCACACTAATTTCAAAGTTATTCATAATCTACAACCAAAACAAGATTTTAATTTTAGATGTGCTGAGGGTTAGGGCTGTTATGCTACTTATTCGGGTTGGAAGTCATTCAGGGTCCACCTCTTAAAGGACCATAACTGTCCTCAACTCAGTAGTTCATTACTTCAAAAGGATTCAAGCAATGAGTCCCATGAGTCAGTATTGCCTAACAAATTAACTTCCGATGATAAACCTCTCCAGCTAGAGGGACATTCTTCTCCACTTGACAAAGAATCTTCAAATAGTCCACGTATTTTTGAAGATATGGTTATTGAATTTGCAGGAAAGCTGTATGCAAATCATAAATTACCTAGAAGTCATGTTGCTGATGTTATGAAGGCAACTACTGACTTATTGGGCTCAATGCTAGAATTATTAATACACAAAGTGAAAGAAATAATCTCTGCGTGCGAGAAGGAAGACGCATGTTCAAAGGTGCAGAAACAGTTGGACCATCTAGTAATACCCTTTAAAAATCTTTCCACTGAATATTTGTATGTCAAGGCTTTGAAATCGAGAGATTTTTTTATTTCTCTCCACACTTATTCTATTGGTGCTGGAGTCGAAGTGAAACGAAAACAAGGAAATATTCAAAGGGTGTTATCTAACGTCACTGCAAAGTTCATTCCAATGCAAGTTGTTCTTAGAAAAGTATTTAGTTTACCTGGAGTGTACTCGGCGGTAAGCTCTTATGTTACAAAACCTGGCACTTGAGAAGGCTGGCTGCAGAATTTTGTGCAAGGGAATTTATGGAAGTCCAAAGTAAATAATCATTTTCAGGGCAAATAAGTCTTTTCGATTTTTATGTACTATGATGAAGTTAAGCATTCTTGGGCGCGGTTAGTACTTGGATGGGTGACCGTTCAGGATTACTGCGTGCTGTTGGCCCGTTGTGGGTGTGGTGGGCCCACATTGGTAGTAAATATCCACCTAGAAACACTACCCGAATCGGGTAGTGAGGCAATGAACTTTCGAGTTCGAACTGCTAATCAATGTATGTATGTATGATGACTTTGAGATAAATAATCCTTTGGGGTCCCATGCTGGTGTACACAAGCTGGGGGGTGTGTACTATAGCATACCTTGCTTTCCACCTGAAGTTCGATCTTTACTATACAAAATATCTTTTGCTGCTTTGTTTCATTCTGGGGATAGAGTTGACTTTGCTAATGACTCCACATTTTCGGAAGTAATAGAAGAACTGAATTTTCCCCAGTCAGAGGGCATTCTTATCGACACAAAAATTGGCACTAGATGAATCTATTTTGCTCTTGGCTTAGTTTTAGGGGATAATTTGGGGTTAAATCAGATTTTTGGCTTCCAGGAAGGTTTTAATACTGTCTACCCTTGCAGATTTTGTAAAACAAGTAAATTTGCACGTCTATGTGAAACTGAAGAAAACCATTTCAGATCTCGTGAATCATATGGTGAAGATGTAGTTCATAATGATCCAAAATGTACTGGTGTGAGAGAAAAATCAGTAAATATTAAATCATAGACTGCAGGGCTTTGACTGTTACAATAATGCGATTAGCAACAGGCCCCCTGTGATAACTCATGATGATGCTAGGGATAAGCAATTAAAAATGTCTGCTAGTGAAATGAAAAATTTTGATGTTCTTGCTCACCGGCTTACAAAAGGTCATGTGCCGTTGTTGAAAGGTGTCTTTCCTCATTAAACTTTCCCTCATAAGCTCCATATTTAGGTTCATTATTTTAGAGTGTTGGCAGAGAGTTGAACCTCAACTCAGATGTCGACTTTTAGATTTGAATCTAAACAGGGACAAGAAAACTGAAGCATCAGCTACAACAAGCCGAATAGATATTACTCAGACTCTCTGCCACAAGGAGTTACACTACCTTGCATATCGCTTTATCCTGGGAAAAGGTTTTTCCCCCAACACTAAAAATGGAAAAGGTGTGAGAGTCTTTAATATATCTAATGTAAAAGGTTACTTGTGATCTTGTGTTGATATGCGTTTGGAGGGCACAAATGAAATTAATCCAATCTTTGGTGTCGTTGATGCAGTTTAAAAAAATGTAAGTTGTGATATTTTATTAATCTTTCAAACTTTATTTACCGTGGGATTTGCAAATGTCTATCATGCAACGAGAGGTACAGTAAAATCTATTTATGCCTTCATAATTTTTTGGGGCGAACGCTTTTTCCTCACCTTCCCCAATTTCCATTTCGAATGTTCTTTTTTTGGGTCTATTGTTGAAGAACTTTACTAGGACAGTTTTCTAAATAAAACTAACACTTTTGTTAAGCTCAGGTCTTCTCAAGCTAAGCTACTAACATCTTTAGCTTTCTTAAAATGGTGTAGAGACAACAACATCGTCCCAAAATTCTACATAAAACAAGTTTGCTTCTCTTGAAAGGAAGAATACAACATACAACATTTGTCTTACACACTACCTCCAAAAAACTATTAAAACTTGACCTTTTCCTATCAAACACTCTCAGATTTGACATTTGGTCTACATTGAACCGCATATCATTTGACCAATTTCAACAGATTAAAGATCTTTTCACTCAACAACAAAAAATAAAATTTGACAAATTACTTCCAGTAAGGCACACGCCACTAACGAAGATAGTAAAAAACGTCTTTAATCATCCTCTCAGCAATGAGCAGTAGCTCAATCCAGAATCCCGAAAGAAGAAATCATCGGTAATTTGGAATCCACAGTATATACTCTTCCACCCGAAGAAGCGAATGACATGCGGCGTAAGACGGCCAACATCTTACGCCACCTCCAACTTCCCTCCTTAATCTTAACAAAACAAGAAAAAACAGCAATTAAAGAAGACAATCAGAATAAAGACATCATAATATTACCCGCACACATAGGCAACACAACAGTAATAATGAATAAAGAAGACTATAACAACAAAATAATGGACCTTCTTACTGACTTCTAACTTAAAAAAGACCTCACAAGAACAATAATCAGCCAAACAGAAACCCTTCTAAAAGACTCTAAACTTTACAGCAAAACAATATCTGAATTAATACCTACTAATCCCATCTCTCCAAAATTTTACGGACTCCCAAAAATCCACAATAACAAAATTCCACTCAGACCGATCGTCAGCGCAATAAACTCACCAACTTACAACCTAGCACGCTTCCTCAGCAAAGAACTAAATCCTTTTACAAGAAACTCTATCACACACGTCCAAAACTCTTTTGACTTTATCAAAATGATACAACAGATTTACATTTAACCCCAAGACGTCCTAGTGAGTTTTGATGCAGTATCTCTCTTTACAAAAGCATCAATCTCTGATACAATCGATATTATTAAATCCTTTGCAAAATTCCCTTCCGTTCTCAAACCTTTGAAAGAACACTCTCTCAATAATACTTACTTCTCTTTCAATAACCAATTCTACGAAAAAACCGCAGGAGCAGCAATGGGGTCTCCATTTTCACCTGTAATAGCCAACATCTTCGTGGAAAATCTACAAACTAAAATCTTTAACCAATCCAAGCTTAAACCGGAATTTTTGTGCCGTTACGTTGACGATACTTTTGTCATCTGGAGATATGGACTAGACGAACTACACAAGTTTTTCGATTTCATCAATCAATTATACCCTAATATCCAGTTCACCATGGAAATTGAACAAAACGGAAGATTGCCTTTCTTGGACATACTAGTTTACAAAAGATCTGATAACACATTAGAACATGGAGTTTATAGAAAACCCATCCATACAAACAGATACCTACTGTAACTGCTAGATTTTAACCAAGTTAACTTTTATAAACAATACTCCGGATTGTTTAAACAATATAATAAAATCCAATAAGGTTGCGCATGGAGGAAGAATAAGATCGACTTTTTGCATCTATAAAAGGTGTTTATTCACCAAATCCTACTCTGCTCTAATTTTACAATGAAGTTTGCCCCTAGCATCTGCTAAACTTATTTTCTAATTGTCGACAATAAATGAATACACTTATTTGCAATATGAAAACTCCTTATAATCCAAATCTTAACTTTCTACTTTTTCAGGATATTTATTCTGAATCTTATAAATCTAGAAATCTCATAGGATTTTCGCACTTAATTTTCTAAGGATATTTTTCGAAATACGTTTCTTCGTAATCTTTTCTCAGATACTATCAGTCTCGTAGGACTATAACTCAAGTCAATCTCTAAAAATCGGGTTCATTGACCACGTATAACTTAAATTCTATAAATCTCATATGATTTAAATAATAATTTTTCCAAATTGGATTTTTATAATCTCGCAAGATCCTCTTAAAATTAATGCTGTTTATTTCAGCTCAAATCAAATAGAAAATATTCTTTGGTGGCCAGGATTCTTTCCTGTGCAGACCGTCCCGTAGGAAATTTAACATACAATGGTGGCAATAGCCTTCTCGCTTTCTATCTCAAAATATTCTTAGAACACGGCGTCTGCAAAGCAAGGACCCGATGTTTTACTTTTCTTTTATTTATTGGCAGTAGCGATCTCAATTAAGAGTAATGATAATACTCAACTTATAAATACAATGGCTAATCTGCCTAATAATAATCTATTATAAATCAGGTAAGAGGGTCCCGTAGACACTACTCTTCCATTCGCAATTCGAAAAAGGGGCCTGAGTCGAGTCGCTCTCGACTGCAGGTGCGTTCCTACCTGCCCGTAAAAGAGACAAGGAAAGGCGTAAACATAAAGGACACTGCCAAATATTCTGGAATTTACCAGTTTAGAGAGATCTTCTCTCAAGAGAAATTTATTATAGGGATTCAGATCCTTTTGAACTCGTGAAATATTCTCGAGGCTTGCTATTCAAGCTTAGTCACTTTCTTAACCAGGTTGGGGAGTTGACTCCCGCCTGCTTATAAGAAACTAAGTGTTTGACTAGCAATCATAAACTTCTAAATCTAACTACTTCGCCAAGGTTGCACGGTTGACCGTGGTCCGGACTTCAGTTAGGCTAGAGAAATTTGTAACTGGACAATACTGCACTTCGAACCGATAGGCTATGGCCAAATAAACTCTCAAAATATTCTAAGTGAGACTTTTTCGTCTCAAGTATTTGAAAACTAAGTCCAATAAAAACGCACAGTGAAAACTGTTATAATATTTTCGCTCAAAAGAAAAATCCCAAGAAAAGTTAAAGTCTCGAATAGTACTCGCAACAGGTATTCAGAGAGATGGCCTCTTTTAAACCGGATTGGGAAGTTAACTTCCGTCCGCTCTTAGAAGGTCTCTCCTTTAAGGAGATAGATTTTTGAACTTAGGATTTTTAGTCCTAAGAACTCAACTCTATCCCAAATCACTTAAGAAGATGTACAAGACAAGAACGCAGAATAAATTCTACGGTTTCTCTTGAGGGACTTCTCAAGCCCTGCTCCGCTTGCTACGCAAGCCCCCCAACTCCACGATTCTAGTCGCGCGGCCGTTTTTATAGACCGCGCCCCGCTCTCAGACTCCCACGCTCCACAAGAGTGTTTTAGTGGGAGGCTGCGAGTCTGCGCTCTTTCCTTGCCCTCTTATAACGCAACTTTAGCTAGTCTCTTCGCTCGCGTAAGGAGTTTTGCCTAAAAGAAGGCTTTATTCTGTAACCCGATGGTTACACTATATGCATCCTCCCGCCAGCACTCATCTCAAAAACAATCAGTCATCAACTCCCTCGTATACAGAGCTATCTCCATGGCAGATAAAGATAACTTACAAAAGGAATTACAAAACGTTAAACAAATCCTAATACAGAACGATTACACAAACAAACAAATTGATAAAGCAATAAGAAAATGCACTCAAAAAAACAAGTCAACGCAACCTACTCGAGAAAGTGAGAGAAAAACGACCACCATCCTACCCTACATCCAAGGTATAATAATATAAAGATAATCGAAAGATTATCGTATTTCATTCGTCACTTGTCATGGCTTTTTGGTAAGCGGGGCCAGGTTTTAAAAATATGAATTTTTGAAAATTGTGGCTGCCGTGACGGATTCACTAATGTCAGTCACGCAACACGCCTCTTACCGAGCTGCGGTGGCCTGGTGGTAGCGTTTCTGCTTGCTACTACGCTGCTGTGGGGTTCGAATCTTTTGGATAGAAATTAAAAAAAAAAAAAACAGATAAAGGGTATGAAATATCGATCGGATGATACATTCAGTCAAGTTGAGGTTATGTTTAAATATGTAATTCAAAATCTTCAAAATAAAAAATAAAAACGGGGTAAGTAAGCTGAGAACGAAGATCTGCAATCAGCATAAAAAATTCTATTTATTTTCGGTTACTTAAACTCAAATTTTACTATAAATTTACAAATTGTCAAATGTGTTAGAGTTAATATAACCTCAAACTTAAGAACCTTGTTCCCTCGTGTAGACAAACAAAAGTTGTATTGTAATATTCCATAATTGTAATATCGAAAATATAGCCTTGAACTATTATAGTCGTAAAATTCCAATCCGCTCGGACGATTTTAACATCCGAATGTGTTTCAGTTTAACATAAAAATACTTTTATCTCTAGCATCTCAAAAAGATAGTAGATGTTCGGCATGAATATCTGAACGTTAGGCGGTACAATCTTTGGCTTTGAACATCTACATTTCAACATCCATTTTTCTCCATGTTGTTAGTTTAAAGTACTTTAAATTCAAAATTGTTTACGTTTTAATATATATTATTACTTTAATTGTGAAATTGCTTATGGTTTTATCATGACCGATTATGACGTGGAATTTTTAGATCTTCTAATTTGACATTATTCAATTTCACATATCTTTTTTTGAACCTAATAAAGTTTTAATGCTTAACTTTTAAATGGTCTAATCTGATCTAAGGGGACGTGTATAAATTACCTAGCTGAATTTCTAAACAAAGCCGATGAATTCTCAACAAAAAATGTAATAGTTAATATTTTAACCAAGAAAAGATTTTTATTTTAAATCAAAAACAGTTGAATTAAAAAAAATATGAAATTTTTACCAAAAGAGATTAAACTTTCGAATCCAAAAAATATTTTCCAGACCATGAAGACAAAAAACCTAATCCAAAATGTTTAATTTTCAAGCCAGAAAGATGAGCTTTGTACAAAACAGTAGTTTAATTTTAAACCAAATAGATGAATTTTCAATTAAAATTATGAATCTTCACACAAACAACTGAATTTTTAAGAACGTAGTTTAGCCTTTAACAAGGGAGTTGATTTTTTAACATAAGAAGATTAATTTCGAACAAAAAATATAATAGTAGATATTTTAACAAAAGAAAATTTTAGTTTTAAATCAAAACCAGTTGAATTTAACCAAAAATGACGAATTTTCAACAAAATCCGTGAATTCTCAACTAAAACAGATCAATTTTCAACCAAACAGTTGCATTTATAAGAAAAAACTGGACTTTCTAACAAAAACGAAGAATTTTCAACGAAATACGTCAATTAATTTTCAAACAATTAGTTAAAGTTTCAACCAAGAAAAATATTTTTCTAACACAAAGTATGAATTTTCAACAGTTTTAAATAGTTAGATTTTCAGTAAAAAATAATTTTCAGCCAAAAAAACGAATTTTCAACAAGATAGTTAAATTTAGAACTAAAGAAATTAATTTTTAACTAAAATTATGAATCTTCTACTACAAAATTAATTTTCAACCTAAACAAATTAAATTTTAACCAGAAAGTTACATTTTTAACCCAAATAGATCAAATTTCTACAAAAAGAGAAGAATTTTCAAACCAAAAAGGCGAATGTTCCATAAAATAGTTGAATTTTCAGCCCAAGAAAAATTTTCTAATCAAGAAGGAAAAAAAATTCAATCAAATTGTTTTTCATGCCAAAAAGACTGAATGAACTTTCAACCAAAAATAGTCGGATTTTCTTACTGGGTTCAGATAATACAGATCGCATTTAAATAAAAACCGAAAAGGGGGAACGTCTGTAAAGCCTTCAATAAATAAATAGGAATTTTGACAATGTATAGACTAAAGAATAATAGGAATAGAATGCACAAAGTGTGTCGACCTACGCAACATTTTAGGCACTGCAGATATTATAAAATTGTACTAAAATTGTAACTAAATGCTCATTGTTACTAACACATTTAATTCAACTTTTCTTCATTTTCTTCGGAATTTCGAACGAAGAACGTGTTCTTTTTCATTTTCCTCTTATTTCTGGTTCATTGTTTCACTGTCAATTTAATTATTGTGTTCAACAGCGTGCATTTTTATCCAGGATGGACGAAAATCATGCAGACAGTAAGTTAATTTTTTTAAATTGCTCTACACATTTATGCACGCTGTGCAAGTCAAACCGTGCTATTTAGCGAAAAATTGATAAGGACCATTTTTATAGACGAAGAAATTCTGCACAAATTTTCTTTAGAGTGTTTTTTTGTACCTTCAACCGTTTAACCAGAAAATGTCATTTTTTTTTTTTTTTTTTTTTTTTTTTGCAAAACCGCGAGGTTCCGGTAAATGAAACTTCACAGTATTCATTTGCACCCCTAATTGCGTCTAAGTCCTAAATTTGAACATTTTGCAATCAACTACTAAGATTTTGCTGATATAACCGTAGATTGACTGGACTATTTTTAGCGGCCTTTTGCAAAAAATATCGTGTGTAACAAGGAGCTGAGCCTTTTTAGGGCTCGAACCTAAATATCGATTTAGATATTTTTTATGAGATAAAATATAAATCTATGAGAAAAAAAATCTATGACGAAAAATTACTCCATTTCCTTACACCTTTTGTTGAAGAAACTACGGAAATTCTCCCACGCAAGCGATTGAGACAGCCTGATACTCACAAACGAAAGCGGGCAAAGCTTGTTGTTGAACGAGGAAGTGAACACCATACAGCGCGAGGACGGTTAATTCCTGCAAAGTCTTTCTGTACGCATAACAATTGCAAATGCCGGAGGAAGTGCTCCGAAAAGATCGATATTGACCGTCAAAAGGCAATATACAATTCCTATTACAACAACTCAGATTGGTCGCAGGAAACATTGCTCATTCGATTTTCAGTCACCATTTCTCCAGCAGCCAACAAAAAAAGTGAATTGAACCCTATTGTTGCGATAAAGAAAAGAGATGTCACGTGCACGTACAAACTGATGGACAGTGAAGGAATTGGGAATTTTTCCTCAAGGTATTCCAAATCACCAAATCTCGATTGTACAAAGCACTCCGTTCAATCACAAGCAATCCAAGCGCCAACGAAAAACGGGGAGAAGCAACACCAGCTAACGAAACGAAGGCAGAAGACATTGCGGGAGTTATAAGATTTATTGAACGATTCCCAAAGTACGAGTCTCATTATGGACGGAGTCACTTGGAAAGAAAGTTCCTTCATCCAAACTTGAATGTGAGAATGATGTACAACATGTACAAAGAAGATCGTGAAGCAAATGACAAGACAATATTGAAAGAGTCTATTTTTCGACACATTTTCAACACGAAATTTAATCTCACATTCAAACCTCAACATACGGATACGTGCAAATCGTGCGATAATTTCAAAACCACTTTGAATGCTTCAAACATCCCGAACGACGTCCGAGCTGATATTTTGAAGGACTAAAAGAAGCACACCAATTTAGTTGAGCGAGTCAACGCCGACTTCAAAAAGGATGTCTACTCGGCAAGAGAAAGAGGAGATACAATGGTCTTAACCTTTGATCTTCAGAAGACACTTCCAACCCCATTTCACACTTCGAACATTGTGTTCTACAAAAGACAGTTATGGACGTAGAACTTGTGCATTTACGACGAAGTGGAGCAAAAAGGTGAGCTAAATATACTACCACTACTGCTAATCGATTGAAAATTTAAAAAATTTGATTTCTCATAATTATTGTGAAATATACAATTCTGCACAGGACTTGCAATTAATAGTTGGTATATTTTTTCTCAGCATACATGTACGTTTGGGACGAGTCCATTGCATCACGTGGCGCTCATGAAATTGGTTCGTGTCTTTTGCAACATCTGCAGGCACACCTTAAACCAAACACAATTACCATAAAGCTGTACTCAGATAGTTGTGGTGGGCAAAACAGGAACATCAAGATGACATTGTTCCTGCAACATTTTTTGGCCAATGAGGATGTTCTAAGTATCGAACAAAAGTTGTTCGTGTCTGGACACAGCTACGATAGCTGTGACCGGAACGTCGCGCTAATTGAAAAAGAAAAAAAATTGCACGAAGTTGTTCCAACACCAAAAGATTGGTTCAGAATCATTGAAAACACTCGTAAAACCGCGCCAAATTTTGGAATGAAGCAAATGGAAAAGGTACACTTTCTACAGTACAGTTTCTCTTCGTAAAAGAAGAAGTGATTGTTCCGATTTTGCGAATGGTGATCTTCTTTTGGCCTATCCAAATGGCAATTGCATTTGAAAACCAAAGTGCAAGGATTTGCAAGAATTAAAAATGCTGTTATCAGAAAATTACCGAAGTTTCTACGAGAATTTGAAGTACGAGCAAGGATCTGCTGATGATAAAGACTATGGAATGGCTGACGGAGACGAAGACGACGAATGAAGAAAGTCATTTTGTATTATGTAAATTTCTGTTTAATTTCATGAACTTGTACCGCTTAATTTACCACCGAAGGAGATATGTCCCTCTTTCCCTCCAACTTTACTCTGTCCGTCTTTTCCTCCAACTCAGTTTTGTACAGCTTTACCACTGAACGAAATATGTCCCTCTTTTCCACCAACTTTACTCTGTCTGCCTTTTCCTGTAACTCAGTTTTGTACCGCTTTACCACTAAAATTAAACGTGTATTTCTTTTGCTTCTCTGATTTTTATGTCACACTCTACCTCTGCAGCAATACTTACTTTCCTTTTGCTCTCGATGCCTCAATTGTGGATGACCCCTTATTTATTTGATTATTCATTTATTATTATTTCGTGAATTTATGATTATTTGTGGATCTTGGAATAGTAAGGGTACGCGGGTTAGCGTTTGCAGATTATATGGCTGTCATGCTAGAGTCAATCGAAGATTTGCAAAGAATGTTGAGCAAACTCATAATTAAGTTAAATAAAAAAAAATTATGGTGTTTTGAAGGAAAGGGTGAGAATGTAAATATATGTAATTTAATATACATAATTTAAATATATTCCGAAATATTTCTCATATTCCCAAATATTCTCTCATATTCCTACATAATTATTCCCATATTTCGCAAATTTTACAAATTCAAATAAATTTCTACCAATTTCATAAATTTTTAAAAACAAATTTGATATACTAACCTGCATTTGGTGTTCGATTAGCCCGTCTTCTAGGCTGCTCCTTTCGCGGTCGACCTCTACGTGACTGATCACCACTCTCATCTGTAAGATATAATATAGGGATTTTTATTAGTGAATTTTTTCAACGAAAACCAGAAATTTGCTATTGGTTCAAAATAAAGAGAGGCCAAATGTAAGGCTTTCTATAAATTTCCATATATTACCATAAATGCCTATAAATTTCCACAAATTGTATGGGTAAATTTTGATGACAGTTCTGCTGGACACATGCTGCTGGAAAAGTGGCGATTCAGCGGACGACTGTAAAGAGAACTAAAATTGGTCACATTCGAAGCTATTACGCATGGGCACAGCAGAACTGTTGAGTAGAAATTTCCCACGTGAGTCTACGATTTTTTACGCTAAAAGAAAAATTAAAACTGAGTATTGGAAAAAAATCTACTCATTAATATGAAGTCATGTTGTAAAATTCGTTGAGAAAAATGAATTTGTATATTTACAATGTGCATCGTGGGTGTGGTGAGCCCACACTTGTAGTTATTTATAACTACAAGAAAAACCTAGAAACACTACCCGAATCGGGTAGTGTCACGCCTACCCTGAAAGGGAAATGGTTTAATGGTATAGATCGTATTATTTGTTATTGTTGATAATTCATATAATTTTTCAATAGACAAATGCTGATTTTTCCCCGTTTTACATACGGAATTCCAAAATTTTTTTTCATGTAATGGGAAGTCTGAACACTTAAGATTCAGAAACCGTTCCAACTTTTTGTGCTCGCTCTTTGAGTTAATGATAAATAATATTGTACTGTAGAGAGAGTTACCGCGTGCTGCACTAACCGCTCCACAGTTTTCTGAGATAGGAATTTACTTTTCATGATCGCCAACGGTTCGTATTTCTTAACCGATTTCAAAGTATTTTTTTTAGAAATACTCAGCATTTTTCAGAGAAATGTGGTTTGCGATTTTTTAATTTTTGTCACAGATCAACAATACATAAACAAATAAAGTGGAAAAATTGGCCATTTCAGCTTTGTTAATTTTTATCTCAAGAAAAAACCAAGTTCTCACGGTTTATATATTTTTCTTTAAAAAAACAAGTGCCGGCTGGACCCCACTGTCGGCTCAGCTCCACTCTCCCCTACTTAAATATGCATTTTCAAGCCGAAAGTTCACTTTCAACCAAGTAGTTGAATTTAGTGCGAAAATAATATAATTTCCAAACTGAAAAGAAGAATTTTCAACAAAATAGTTGATTTCTTAAGCTAAAAAGACGAGTTTTCTACCGGAAAATATAAACTTTCCAGCAAAAAGTTTATTTGAACCGAATAGTTGAATTTCAGATTTTAGATTTTCGTTTTACATAAACAAAAAACTCACACATTTTCAACAAATCAGTCAAGCTTCTGACCAATACAATGAATATTTGAATAATCAATTTTTTTTTTCATAAGAAACAACTGATGACATGATATATAATTTTTGAAATCATACAACACATTTTTTTCCTTTAAAAGTTGTTTTAAAGTATAGAAAGTGACAACTTTCCCACCATCCTCTCCATTTCCATACCTTCCCACCATCATTCTCTACGACTCCCTTTATTTCCCATCATACGCCTTTAACTTCTTGACTGGCTTTCCCACTCTTCCATCTCCTTTCATCCTTTCACTGCTTTTCCTCAATCCCCTCCAGTCTCTTCCTTCCCCACCATCATTCTCCGCCACTCCTCGCATTCACTATTATTCCCCTTCTTTCACATCATCCCTTTCCAACCACTTCCACGATATTTATTATAGTGGTCAAACTTATCACCAAAATTGATGAAAACCACGAGGGCCAGAAGCAGAGTTCCAACAGGGATCTTCATTTTTCTTGTCAGATTTCATGGAAGATAACTAATAAATCCAGATCATTTCCACCCCTAGATATAATTTTTGGAAGAGGGGGAAGTAAGCTGGTTAGGGAGTGTTGGTGGGAGAAGGAGAACAGGAGAGGGGGTGGGAAGATGTAGGTTGAAAGAGAAAGGTATTTTAGAACGAATGGACTGCAGATGGATGAAGTGAGAAGGATGCATGAGGAAGGAAGGAAGGTATATGAGTTGGTTAAGAAAAACAGCATGGAGAGAGAGAAGACAGCAGGGAAAGAGAGAATAAGAGAGACAAGGTTTACTGGAAACTATGTGTGGATTATGCCAAGGGCGAGAGCGCAATATTTGTGTGAGAAAGGAGAGAAAGGAAGTCAGGAGCTTATAGCGTGGATGAGATGTGGGTACATGGAGGGTTTCAATAGGCTCTGGCTCGCTAGGGAAAAGAGGATGTGTGAACTATGTGGGAAGGGGGAGGCAAAAGTGGAGCACTGTTTGGAGGAGTGCCTAGAGGTGGAAAGGAGTGGGATAAGCATGGAGGTATTGATGCATGAAAGGGGGGACAAAAGGGCAGTAGCATGGGTGAAGGGAGTCTTGGGTAAGATGGAGAAGAAGAGAAGGAAGGAGGAAGAGGAAAGGCGAAGGAACGATTGTAAATAGAGGAGGAAGTAAATATATAAAAAAAAAAAAATTGATTAGCAGTTTGAACTCGAAAGTTCATTGCCTCACTACCCGATTCGAGTAGTGTTTCTAGGTGGATATTTACTACCAATGTGGGCCCACCACACCCACGACGGGCCAACAGCAACGCAGTATTCCTGGATGGTCACCCATCCAAGTACTAACCGCGCCCAACAATGCTTAACTTCAGTGATCTTACGAGAACTGGTGTTTCCAGAGTGGTATCGATAAGTAATTGTAAATATTGTAAATAGTAGATAAGTATTAGGTATTAGTCGCGGAGGCAGATTTTGGTAATGCGAGGCAAAGCAAGAAAGTAGGGACATGCGTGCGAGGCAACGCGAAGCGAGGAAGGCAATGCGATAAGAGCGAGCGGCGTTAGAGATGAGGTGTGGAAGGATGTTAGTTTTAAGGGTTAGTTTTAAGAAAATTCTGTAAAAAAATGGAAGTGTAAGCAAGTCAATTTTTTAAGGCCAGCAGGCTGAAAAATAAACGTTTATCTATCTATATATACCGGACAAATTCATTAGAATGACGAAATATTCCAATGGGTGTAGCCCACGTGGTAAAAAGCCCGAAATAACTATAGATCTTTGTCTCTGTCTTTCTACTAACACTAGGAAAAACATATGCCCCCTGCGCGGGCACATTCTCATTGCGCGCTGGGCGCGCGGCTCCGAAGTTGGAGCACGCATAGGGCGCGCGACTGTTGGTTCTTGCGCTTCGCGCTCGAGAATATGTTCATCTCGCGCTTCGCGCTCGATAATGTATTTACCACGCGCTACGTGCTCGGTCTTTGTATTTCCCTCACATTTGTGCACAGACCTTTTAAAATTAAAGGTCAAAGCGTCAACTGCTGTAATTTGATGATTGTGAATTCTCTTTTGATAAAGCTCCTTCGGCTTTAACGAACACATTCTTATCACGTATCTCGGACTTCGCACTCGATTTTGTCCAAAGTGTGAACTTTTCTACATTATGTTCAACACTATTATACCTAATGTATATTATATTTATTTCTGTACCTCGATCTGGTCCTGCTTATTCAGATATTGCAAAATAATGTACAAATTTCATTTTTCATGATGACTTTAATATTTTCTCGAAAAACTTTGCACTAATTTTTATTCTCAGCTGCCCTGAAAATGCGCCCGATTTGAGCGCGCAAATAAAAAACTGTGATTCAAACCCCTCATAAAGTACAATCATAAAGTGAAACTAAACATGTTTCTTTTTAAATTTTGCAATGAAGTGGGTTCTCAAAGCACCCACGGACTTGACGATTACATTCCTATTGCGATACTCGCGCTTCGCGCTCAACAGCTAGGTTATACAGCCGATTGATTTTGAAAAATAAAACCATGTAAACTAAATGAAACGGAATATGAGAAATTGGTATGTTTTTCGTTAAAATGTTTTTGAAAATTAGATTTCCTTATTAAATATAATTTACATTGTTGAAATAAGTAATACAAAAAGTACGGAACAGAAGTTTCTTTTGATGAATGTTTACAATAATATAGTAATATAGACAAGTTTTCTTGTCGTGTACAAGAAACTTGCACAAAAATTTCGGAAACTCTTTAACAAATTTTGTTTCCAAATTTGAAAATGCTCTTACTTTTTGATTTTTGATCGAATCGAAAAATTGTATGAGGATAGTTTCTAAATATATTTCAAATCTAGTAAAAATTTTTATGGACATTTTTTAATCTATCAGAAAAATAGATTTTTTTTATTTTTTGGAAATTTTTTTTTGGATTGAATTCTCGGCACGAGCCGATGGTAATATCACGGCAAAGGAGGAAGAAAAACGGGCGAAATATCAAGCACTTATTTTCGAGCTGAGCAGGCTCTACCAAGGCTTCAAAGTCCATCTTGTAGTTCTCATAATCGGCTGTCTTGGAGGTATGAAAGCTTCATTTATTAGCCAACTCAACAAGATTCCGGCTTGCCAGCGTCAGGCTCATTCCATCGCGAACCGGATGCAAAAGGCTGTTCTTCTGGGATCACTTCATCTGGTCCGTCAACACTGTTCCTCATAACATTCTACAAAGATTGGGAGCTCTAAAAAAGTATCCAGAGGTGAAACTTCATCTCCAACTGTCCCGTCTGCCGCGTAAGATCATCCGCGGCTAGAGATCTGACTCCAAGGAACAGTGTTGCCCGATGTAATCTCGCGTAAATTTCCCGCTCTTGCTTACCTTCTGGGACAGAAGGAGCAGAAGCAGATGACGTACACGTTCCAGTTGCGTCGGGATTGGTTGCTTTTAAAGAACTATGATCGTAGCTTCCGGAGCCTACAACTTCTCACATAATCTGAGGAAAATTAGGGACCGCAGAACAAGAGAACGATTTCGTGAATGACATCGAGGCAATGGCTGAGGTTGAGTCATATAAATACTTGGGTATTCTCGAATCCAAGGGTATTCAGCATACGATAGTTAAGAAAAGCCTAACGACTGCCTTCACTACATGACTCAGATTGGTTCTGAAGAGTTCTCTTAACTCGGCCAACAAGAGCAGGGCAATGAACACCTATGCCATCCTTGTTCTCACGTACTCCTTTAGGCTCATCAAATGGTCGAACACCGACCTCGAACGATTAAACAGAATCATCCGTGTAGAAATGACGAAACAGCGTATGCACTACAGTAATTCGGCGATTGAAAGGGTAGTTCTACCACGACATAGAGGGGGCAGGGGCATTGTAGATGTGAGGAAACTGTGTGAGTCACAAGTTATACAGTTGCGGGACTATTTTAACAGCAAGCGAGATGTTACGCTTTACAATACGATCTGTAAAGCGGATCTTGACTACACGCCCTTGAATTTGTCCTCAGAGGAGGCCTTGAATATCAGGGCAGAAACCATAGAGGAATTAGAAACGCAATGGAGACAGAAAGCCATCCACGGCGAACACCCCAAAACGTTAGATCAATATGAAGTGGATAGTGAGGCATGCAATATTTGGCTGAGAGATGGAGTCCTGTATCCAGAAACGAAAGGATTCGTCATTGCGATTCAGGATAGGGTTGTCAGCACCAGGAATTATCGCAAACACGTGTTACATCAAGACGTGGTTGACCGGTGCCGATTATCTGGAGATACCAACGAATCCATTGAGCACATTATTGATGGTTGTCGCGTAATGGCTCAAAGAGAATATACGCACAGACATAATGATGTGGCGGGCATTATACATCAGCAAGTTGCCCTAAACCTAGGACTCTTAACAGAATGGATGCCTTTCTATAGATACATTCCAATGCCCGTTTTAGAAAATGAAGATTACATCTTATGTTGGGATGTGATCATCCAGACGAATCATTACATCCGAGCCAATCGACCTGACATCGTGATGCGAGAAAAAAAAGGTGGAAGAGTCTACATCATCGACATTGCTTGTCCACTTAACGGAAATTTGCTGGCAACCTATACAACCAAGATCCATAAGTATAGCGAGCTAAGGCATGAAGTAAAAGCAATATGGCGGAATGTAAAACATGCATCTATTCATCCCATTGTGATTTCGGCTACAGGCAATGTACACGCAAGATGCAGTAAACATCTTGAACATTTAGGAGTCAGTAGGGGATCGTCCATATATTACGTAAGGCGTTTTTCTTTTGTTTATATCTTTGTGTCCTTTTCAACTTCACATCAATTTTATGCTCGTCTTTATTTAAACAAAAGAAAAACGTCTTACGTTATTTATGGACGATCCCTAGGGTACTGGCGGCAGTTCAGAAGGCGGTTTTATTAAACACCTGTCGCATTGTAAGAAACTTCCTAGACCATCAGGAAGCAAGTGACTAAGAACCTACGACGTGATACATGGTAGCTCTAAGAAAGCATCCAGAGGCGACTGTTGTCACCTCCAACACTCTCGGCCGCTGTGTAAGGATAACAGCGGTAAAGACAAACTGCAAACTACACCATGCTCCTAATTTTGTATCTACAACATCATCGCAAATGATTTCAAACATCGTATTAAAATAACTTATAACATCCTCATCTCAGCAGTCACTTGACTTAGTCCGTGGCTATGACGAGAAACCGGGTTCACCCGAGAACAAGTTTGAAAAAAAAACAATAATAAATATAAGAAATAATAATAATAAAAAATAATAAATAATAAAAATAATAATAATAATAATAACAATATAATAAATATAAGAAATAATAATAATATAAGAATTAGCGGTAGGCATTTTCTTACCATAAATAAAATCTGCAAGGTCAAGATGGCAGATAAACCATAATTTGAAATACCTCAGTCCATTACGGATATGGATGAGGATGAATTAAGAGTTTGGCTAGATAATAGGGGGCACAGTGTATTGGGCTCTGCCCACGTCTTAAGGGATAGGGTCATCAGGCTCCTACAAATAGAGGCGGGCATGCCGGGTATCCGTTGGTCCAGGGAGGACAATAAAGAGGATAACAAATACTCCAAACTATCCTTGACGGAAATCATAACACAGCATAAAGAGACTGTGGATACAGCCGGGGATTCCGCGGAAATTTTTGAAAGATTTAAGGAAACCACTCTCAGCCTGGTAATGAGACCTGATTTTTGGTCAGACGTCGCGACTCCTAGTACCCGCCCGTTCATTGCGGAGACTACCGGTTATAGTTCGGTGGGGACTAGTGCACTAACCTCCCACCACCTAACACATAGTCCACCATTCCAGGACAATTATGTCCGTACAGTGGGAGTAGCTAGTCTCACTTCAAGCACAGTTACGGCGACAGTAAGTGGCAGTAACACCCTGCTTTTTACTGCGGTCGGGTCCACTACGGAAAATTTTAGTTCTAGTTCTAGGTACCGGATGTCGTCTCAGGCACAGGAGTCCACGTGTGAGTCACGTATCAGGGCGGCTAACCAGCGGTATGCTACCCCTGCTTTGGGAAGTAATGTTGCACCCGATTTTCCAATGGGACACACCCCTGTTAGGACGGACCGGGCTGATATTGGGCGCGGACCAGGCGAAGTAACCACCTCACGAATGTTAGGGGCGGTACCAAAAACTCGGGAGCCCGGAAGATTAGTAGTGGACACCATGGGGAATAATCCCAACGATTGTGATCAGGGTTGAATTCAATGGCTCACACATAATAAGGAAGTCAAGGCAGGTTGACCGGCCATCGAATGACTCGGGCGTACCGCGGAGTAGACCGGAACAGTTTTCAGACTATAGTTGGGCCCAAAGCCCATTGGTTCCGGGTTTTGCGAATACACCCATCTACCAAGGAGGTGTGACAAAACCCTCCAACTTCAAATAGCACCCCCATTTACGGAGCAATAGCTGCAACAGGGGGCTGCTATCCGAATCAATCATTTCAGCAGTTTGCTCAAAGTATGCCTCACAGGTCGTATGGCTCGGGCCAACAGTAATCGGACGGAGCAAGTCGCGAAGCAGTTAGTTGGAAAAGCCCAGAGAACCCAGCATTTTTAAATATGGGACGGGAACCACGACCTAGGAACCTGCTTCGACGCTCTCTTGAGGGAGAGGCAGAGTTGCGCCCACCCGGCGCTGAAGGTTTGGGCAACTAGGATGTCAAGACTCACCCACCTAAGAGATCTTATCACAAAATATCAGGATCAGGCGTTTTTGCGACAAGCCAAATATTATAATCGAGGTCGCAGGGACGTGACGTTCAAAGTAGGAGACCTGGTGAAGAAGCCGGCACACTTTTATTCCAGAAAGAATCAGAACGTTTGCTCACCCGGCGTTTATGAATTAGCATCCCCAGAGGGCGGTCTAAAGGGTAGATATCACGTTTCTAAGTTGTTCAAATACGTGGATCCCGACCAACCTGAGGATGATGAACTTACACCGAACGAGACGGCAGCCTTGGACCGAGAACTTCTCGAGATCATGACTCGGATGGGGAAGGGGAACCGGTCGCACAAGGGGAACCGGAGGACCAAATGGTTTGGGCCGCGATACCTACTCGTAAATGCCCGGCTCATCAGGACGTCGATAAGGGTCCAAGCCGTAAAAAACTTTGGAACCGCTCATATTCTTAGGGAGAATAAATCAATTAAGGATACAGTAGGATTTAAGGGTTGGCAGGATGTAACTCTGGGGACTGCTTTATCGATAGTTAGCCTAGTTTAATAAGACTGAGGATGAACTTTCGGTTTAGTTAGAATAAGGAATTTGAATTTCAGATGTTCCTGGTGAAGGGATTCCGCGACGAGATGGTTGGTTGGTGGCTAGACGATGGTCGTGCGATCATCAGGATGGAGAGAGGGTGGCTGTTTTTTTATCAATCGCGTGGGGGAGTACGCCACTCTCGTGGACCCGCGAACAGAATAACAGCGGAGGCGGTACTTGGAGTACGTTGGCAGGCTCACAGCGGAGAGCCAAATCAGGCTCAAAGAATTATACTCGCGGGGCGTCATCGAGCCGTGCAGGAGCCACCACATGGATCCGACTCGGATCCGGATTCTGAGTCTGACTCAGACTCCGGCGCAAGAAGCATGAATAAGCCTCCACTCAGCCGTAATGCGGCGTTGCTGGCGGTGGCACGCAGGGAAGCACAGAGCTCGGGGTTTCTGCCCTTGCCAAGGGCCCAAATGCCTCTTCCTGAACCCAGAGCCCCTCAACTATGAGAGGCAATGGCACTGCCGGAAGTGGAGTCTCTCCCAGCAGCGCTCCCAATTATGGAGAGGGTCAAGAGAAGGTTGAGGGAAGACCTTGGTTGGGGGCGTGATTTATGAGAGTTGTGGGTAGAGGTGTTTTAAATCGGGCAGTGTTAACCCCGATTATAATTAATTTTTTTTGTAATTTTTATATATATTTTTCTGCTGGTTGAGGCGTGCTGAGTGTAAGCCACTGGGGTGGCTTGAACCCAGAAATAAAACTTGTTCGCTTTAGTTTCAACCACAATAAATGATCAATTCATTCATTTACTAGCCCTGTCCTTTAGATCACCTAGCCAACCGAATTCAGCACTTAAGTCTTACTCATTAATTTCAGCCATCTAGGTAAGTAGTTCAAGTTCCATATAATGGCGGACTACTTTAGAATCATAGCCGTTCGGGACTTATCTAGCCGTAGCGTTGATTCACAAAACAAAACTGGAGTAGCAAAACCAGTTGGGAAAATTTAAGCCATGGATATAATTATGTACTGCCAGTTCCTAGATTAAGATTCAATGGTAAACCACCAGTCTAGATCTCGGCGAGGGCACTTGAGGGCGGGATGGGTGGCATGCTCGTCCTGGTGATGCCTCGTCTAAGGGGTGGGCAGTTGTGACGTGGCATTCGGTACCACGCCCAAATTTAATGAATAATCCCGCCCATTCAGCCTGAATTCAAGGAAAGAAAAGCTTAAGTAAGAGACTATACCTGGTCGAGCACAGAGTCCATCAGAAACTGTCACATGACAGGAGCCTCGAGAGGGATGGCCTGTTGCCACAATCAAACCCTTCGAAGCTTAGGGGTTGTATGTTAGCTGCTCCGAACCGTCACCAGACTGGGCGGGTTATCATTAAAATTAAAATGACACCACTAATTCCGTGAAACTTTTTTGTATTGTTACCAGGCTTTGCCGGCTGTCACATGTCACCACCCACAATAACACCACAATATGACCAGGTGGTCGTGACTCGACTCTGCACCACCGACACTGCCATTAAATCACGACTAGGCAGTCGTGACCCAATTAAACACACTTCACAAACACAACTCCCCCGCTTTCTCTCTCTCACATACACTGGGGGGAAGAGGACACTCAGTTAAAATGTGGTAACGCGGGAGCGGTCCCACACACTCTTGTCATGTGGAAACGTCAACACTATAGCAACCGATATCCAAGCGCGCACCATCTATAATAATGTGTACGTTGTGAGTGCTTGCGTCGCGCCTGCGGCGCACCGTCGGGAAGTAGCTCGCCATAGACTACAAACTAAGTGATAGAACGGTCCAGGGAAAATGGCGAGCTACGGAAGGACGCTATTATGAACGCGCCTTCACAGGCGGCTGTTGTAGCAAGGTGCCGCCTCGTGTACATAGACCTTGGTGTGAGCGCCAAAACTATACTCAGCGGCGTCGGTCATCAATCTTTGTTCGGGCATAGTTTAGTATTGACGCGATCCGTTCACTCTCGGCAAAATATCCAAATGAATTGAAAAAGTTTGGAAGAATTATATTTTGAGGCTCTAATCATTGATGAGAGAAAATCTGTCTGGGCGTGAGGCCTCATAATTAACTAAAAGACATTACTAATTGAACTCGGCGTGACAACCTAAGTAATCCAGGACACTCTGAGAAGTTCGTAAGGTATGACTTTCCGTTTCGCTTTTAAGTGCTACATAGTGTGTGGTCAGGAATTCAGAGTGGTAGGGACAAATAATTAATCATCTTAAACCAAATAGTGTCGAATTCATGGTCGGGGTTAGAATATAACTATGATTCGGTCTAGTCTTTCAACATGGCTCGGATTCATGACACATAAGGTCATTCAAAGTCACCGCCATTTTGGAAGACCCCAGAATCAGGACGATATGTTATAGTGGCTCGGTAAAAGCGATTATGGAGTTAAATTAGGTTCTCGAACATTTTGGAACAATCTAGTATTTTGTGGGTACGCCGTGTGTACTATGTATTATTTCCCCTTAGATAAAATATTAAGTGTATTTCTTTTCTGCTTATTATTTTTACGGGATCTATTTTTGATGTGAGCCATCCATGGCCGTAAATAAACGGATTGTTATGATTGTTACCCGTAAATCCTGGTAATATATTATTTTCACCTAACTTACTATCCTTGCTTAGGTGATTCCTAACCCCGCCCCTCGCTGTTTTGAGCTAGCGGGGAGAGGTGCGAAAAATAAGTATAAATATTGAGTTACTAAAATAATTCTCTTTAGGACCATTTTGGTCGTTTTCGAGGTTGGTAAGAGAAACGATCCGGCGCCCTTCGGGCTATAGAATAAAATTCACCTTACGATATTAAGTATTGGAATAATAAAGTAGGTCAATACGCCATTAGCAAACTTGAATGTAGTGGCCGATAAACTAGTAACTCCATTAAGTAAACAAATTTAAATAATTAAAAGAAAAGGTTATAATACATAAACACATACAGACAGCCACATTCGTCGAAACCTGTTTTTTGGGTCCGGGGGGTCTCAAAACGTCGACATTTGACAAAAACCGGGGGGCTCAAATTTTATACAATGTATCGTGCGTTGTTTGGCTGAAAATGTTAATTTTCGTTTCTTCTTTCGGATTTTGAAAATACTGTAACTCTGAAAATTGTCATTTTATCGAAAAATGTCATGAGAATAAATTGTTTGAATTTTCGATAAGTATGAACAGCCGCACATATAATTTTCAAATTTTGAAAAAAATGGTCTCAACAATTTTCAAAATGCACTCACTTTTTTAATTTTCATTCAAAATGGCTGGCTAACGAACTTGACCTTTAATTTAGGAGACTAAAAGAGTATACTAAAGGCCCATCCAATCGGTCAGTTCTTTCGAAAGTTATCGTGCTCACAGCCAGACATACCTACGTACATACATACATACATACATACATACATACATACATACATACATACATACATACATACACATTCGTAAAAACCTGTTTTTCGGGTTCGAGTGGTCTCAAAACGTGGACATTTGACAAAAAGCGGGGTGGTCCATTTTTACACAAATCGAATACCTTCTCTCGATGAGAATGTAAAAAATGCGAAATTAATGTCCTATAAGAATATGTATTTTCAAGTTAAAATTCGAAACTTATTTGAATGGTCTTCAAGGACCAACGATTTTGATTTTTTTTCCAAATCACAGGAAATTTTTCTTAGTTCAAAAAATTATTATATACTTACGCATTGACCTTCCTTCTATTGGCTGCTCTGCTAAATGGCCAAAGTTTGGTGCTGATGGTGGTGTAGGTATAACTGTAAAATATAATATAGGGATTTTTATTCAAGAATTTTTTCAACGAATCCCACAAATTTGCTATTGGTCCAAACTAAAGTTAGCTCAAATGCAATCCCAAAGTTAACTAATATTAACCAAGGTACCAAATTTGGATGCAGTAAATATATTTTGAGAATCTAGAAACCCTGCATTATATTTACCTGAACCATTTGACAAAATTTGTAGCCTTCAAGGCTCTGCATTCGACGCTAGCTTATACCATAATGAATTGCTTTTTCTTACTCACTGGAAATTATTTCCAGATAGGTCTTGCATTAGGGTGGTCTAAAAATTCGGTTGCACTCGACTTCCCTTCCAAGGTGAGAAAATCTGTCGAATTTGTGGGGCGGGCACAGTTGATGTGAAGGAAAGGGGAAGGCTGAATTTATGCCAGGTCTGGGTAGCCTATTCACTAGCGACGGAAAGATAGATGGGGAGTTAGATAGACGCATCAATGAGGGTAAGATGGTTATCGGTAGAGCAGGGTCCATTCTCAGAAATAAAAACATATCAAAAAAAGCTAAAATGGCCATACATAATTCTATATTTGTACCGACTGTACTATACGATAGCGAGACATTGACCTGTCAAGAAAAGGGCAAGAGTAAAATTAACACTGATGGACAAAGTAGGAAACGAGATAATCCTCGAAGAATGTGGTACAGAAGAGACACTAGTTGACATATGGGAATGAAATCAGTTAAGATGGTTCGGACACGTTGAAAGAATGAATGATGAACGACTGACCAAACAAGTGTATAAAGGTAAAGTAAATGGCAGAATGCCCAGAGGTAGACTGCCGAAAAAATGCATGGACGTGAAGGAAGCTAGATAAGTATGACAGGACAGAAAAGTTTGGCGACAAATAGTTTATCAACAGAGTGACAGTAGAGTGAATGACGCCTGAAACTAAAGACCTTGGATACTAATGGGCCCGAGTGGGGAACCTCACATAACAACCTTGTGAAGCTCTTCACTTGAGGTGATCGCTAGAGAGATGGATCAGCAACTTGGGTCGGAGCAGTGTTGTGGAACGAACGTGTCATTTAAGTAAATAATACGAGAATTCTAGATCAATCTAAAAAATCCATATCCCCTACCTCACATTACTCCATTTCTCACCGAGCAGGCCACACCTACCCCGAAAGGGAACTGGCTTAATGGTATAATAATAATGAGAGAGCTTCTTTCTATGTACCTGTACCGACGTTTTGTTGGTTCGGATTCCACCTTAAGCTGTAGGTCCTCCCATCATGCACTTGACTGTAACCCAGTCCGTGAATGATGGGGTAAAAACCAGGATTTGCCCAATATGTCAGGGCGAATCTTATCCATATAGGGTGATCTTATCAGATCACTTGATTACGTTACAATACTGCGTCCGTGACTGGTAATATATACCATCTGAAGCCTGAGACATTAATTTTTTATAACAGTTTTGGCTCAAAATTAATTGCTACTAGTGGAAAATTCAACTATTATATTAAATTAATATATATATTAGGGTGGTTCAAAAAAATCGACTATTTTTTTTTTCGAAACCCCCACTTAAAAACTTCTCGAAAGGTGTAAAAAGATGCCTGTGAAAAGCAGAGCTCTTAATATTAATATTTAGAGGTCGCTCATCGCGAATTTCTATTTTCTATTTAAATAGCATGTGAAATTTTTTTTTTTAATTCGGAATTTTGTAACTCTTGAATGGCTTGATGAGTTGCTTAGCCCATACCATATTCTTGTAGGGAATTCGACGCTCTAAAAAAAGGTCTCTTATGATTTTTTCACAAATTCACTCCTTCAAAAGTTATTTAAGGTTAAAGTTGAACACATAATAAATTTATCGTTTTTTCCTTAATTTTTGGAAAAAATTGGAAATTTATCACTATTTATCGTAATATTTTTTTCGGAAATTTTATAGTTTATTTTTTTTTGTTTAAAAAAATATCGTTTAACATTTTTTAAATCGAAAAGCTCAGTATCTTTATGTATTACCTGCTTATTCCTTATAAAAATAGTACTTTTCATCTATTAAGTATCAAGATAATTCAGATACTAATGAAAAGACGTCACTTTTAGAAACATACTGTTTTGTATTTAGTATAGTATAAAAATAAAATTCAGTATAAACAATTTTAAATATTAATACTAAAACAACATTATTTATAAGTTTTGGCCTTAAAATTATCATTACGAATATTAACTCCTATTTTACTGTTTTCTTGTTACAATATGGAAATTGTCGACGATGTTCTTGCACAACTTGTAGAAGATATTGAAGTTGCTCCTCGTTTTTTGCTAAGCAGTTATTGTATTCATCAATTAATGCAATACCGCGTCCTGCTACATCATTTAGTACCGCAAGGTCTTTAAAAAATTGTACGTTTTCTCGGTAAGAACAATAAAAGACAACTTTTCAAACAATGTTAAACTTGATAATGTGATTATTTGAGTTAGATTATTGTTTTTGTAGAGAAAATTTTGAACTATAAAATTTCCGAAAAAACTATTACGATAATTAGTGATAAATTTCAAATTTTTGCCAAAAATTAAGAAAAAAAATGATAAATTTATTATGTGTTCAATTTTAACCTTAAATAACTTTTGAAGGAGTAAATTTATGAAAAAATCATAAGAGACCTTTTTTGTAGAGCATCGAATTCCCTACAAGAATATGGCATGGGCTTAGCAATTCATCAAGCCATTCAAGAGTTTCAAAATTCCAAATTAAAAAAAAAAAATTTCACATGCTATTTAAATGGGAAATAGAAATTCGCGATGAGCGACCTCTAAATATTAATATTAAGAGCTCTGCTTTTCACAGGCGTCTTTTTACACCTTTCCAGAAGTTTTTAAGTGGGGGTTTTGAAAAAAAAATAGTCGATTTTTTTGAACCACCCTAATATATATATATATAATATATAAGAAGAATAAAATTTTCTTTTTTTTTTTTTTTTTTTTTTTTTTACGTCTGGGAAATTTATAATTTAGAAACTTAGGATAGAACCTAATAAAAACGACATCTTCCAGACTAATAGTTAAAATTTATTTAAATAGTTATTTTAATAGTTTCATTACAATAACAAAAAATTCAAATTATTCTACAGCACTACCCATTAAATTTATACTTTTAAAATATATGGAACTTACACATGAAGAAATACACACGGAAGTTTTAAAATTGTTTTAAGATCTGATGAGGGAAACCAGCTGGTTTTCGAAACGTAATCGATTCGTATTTTAAAAATAAATTTTTAAATAAATTTTAACTATTAGTCTGGAAGATGTCGTTTTTATTAGGTTCTATCCTAAGTTTCTAAATTATATATATATATATATATATATTTGGTTTCGGTTTCGATTCCTTTGGAATAGAACCGAAGGGCCTATGACAAAGCCACCGAACGCGTCCTCGGGTTGCGGATAGAGGGTTCCTGTACCAAGGGTTTCTGCTGAATATGGTTACAATAATTAATAAGCAGTCGCGGACAATTGTCCAGGGATGGTCCCGAAGGAATAACTCCTAAGCGGAAGCGTAACAACCGTGCCGAAAGCTGAATGGTACCTGGGTTAGGTGTCTCAAACGGTGACTCTGGGATACCGGGCGACCTCTCAGAGTATTAGCCTTATCCTTGCACGCGGGGCTCTACAAGGATGGACTAACCCTTTCCCTAGCTGCTCGTGGGAACAACAATGAAACCACCAAAACACCAAAGTGTTGTAGATGCGGTTTAAGACAATCGAACGCGCAGAGCACCCGACAATGGGTCGGCAAACAATGCCGATCAGCCTAGAGTTCGGGGTGCTGAAAATAATTTAGATGGAAACACGACGACGAACCGGCGAAATGCCCACATTGAGTGGACGGATCGGCTTTATGGCGCGTATGCACACTCTGTGGTGCCAGAAACACCCAGAGCTTCAGCACGTTTCGCATCAGTCTTTGCGAAATCAAGCCGACTACCTTCGGAAAAATGGATATGTAGGCGGAGCGCTTCCCCAACCGCTGCTTTATCAAGCTGCAGACGAAGATGAGGAAGCGACATTGAGACCAACCGCAGAAAGCAGGCACCTTCTGAGAGATGATCGCAATTTCATTACCAGAAGGAACATTAACATGCAAGTTCCTCCTAAGCCCCAAGATCTGGCTGAAATGGATGCCTTCCTTCGTGGAGATATCTCGCAAGAGTCCGACCTCTGGACCATCAATTGCTCAGTGTATGGTGCTGCGATAACTTTGGCTGATTCAAATCGAAGGCTGAAACCAACGATGGATCAAAAGACCAAAAGGCGCTTGCATCAACTGAACAAGAAGATTGGATGGGCAAGACAGAATGCGTCCCGTGTTCAATGTGTGATTGACTACATAACATCTGGTAGACCGTTTACGGAAAGGGTTTGAAAGTTCGCCCAAGAACTAAGGATCTTGAATCACACACTAAACAAGTCAAAGCTGCTGACAATCAAGCAGCATATTGTTGACAAAATACGGTTGTTATCTGACGCAAGGAGGAGAATACAGAAGAGGGAGAGATGGATCAGGGAGAATCAACAGTTTCTCGCTGACCCATCGCGCCTCTTCAGCGATCTACCTGTTTCTGTCAAAAATCCACCCAAGCCCAAGGAGGTAGAAACTTTTTGGAGAGAGGTGTACAAGATCCCGAAAACACTAGAGTTGAAAGAAGATACTGAAAATATCATCCGCTTCAAGGAGTTTTGCGACAACCTCATAAAATCTGAGGAGGAATGTCCATCAATCACTGCGGAAGAGGTGAAAAAAGCACTTAGAGGCACGAAGAACTTTTCCGCTGCTGGACCAGATTGTATCAAGAACTTTTGGTGGAAGAAGTTTACTTTTACACACCAACATTTGGCCCGCATATTCACCTCATATTTAAAGTCGGAGACGCCCATTCCGCAGTGGCTGGTGTTCGGACGCACTATACTCCTGCCAAAAAAAGGCAACTTGTCCAACCCAGAGAATTACAGGCCAATAACTTGTTTGAACACGCTGTATAAGATCTTTACAGCTGTCCTGAACAACAGGATTGTTCGACGAATTGAGCCTGTATGGCGAGAGATGTACGAACAACGTGGCTCAAAAAAAGGTGTAGCAGGCTGTCGAGAGAACCTGCTAATTGACAGGTGTGTCTGTAAAGACGCTGCAGCCCATCAGCGCGTCCTGTCAATGGCCTGGATTGACTATCGGAAAGCTTTCGATTCAACCTCTCATAGACTTATCATCTGTCTGTTGGAAAGCTTGAAGGTACATCCACACATAGTGAGATGCATAGAGAGATTGATGCCTCTTTGGAAAACTAGATTTACTATCTCATCTAGAAATTATCGTGTGACAACGAACAACGTCACCTTCCAGAGGGGCGTCTTTCAAGGTGATACCATGAGCCCTTTGCTTTTTTGCATCACACTTTTGCCTCTATCTCTCGCACTACGAAATTCTCCTGGATACCTCTGTGGTGACACTAATAAGCGCGAGCATAAGGTCACTCATGTATTTTATATGGATGACCTGAAGATCTATGCCTCTGGTAGAAGCAAACTTCAAACTGCTATAAATATTGTCAAGAACTACACAGGAGAGATTGGGATGGACTTTGGCTTGGACAAATGTGCCAAAATTTATCTGAAGAAAGGAAAGATTACTGGCGTTCCCAAGGACCCTGAGCTTGTGGATATAAGTGTTATCAGACATCTTAATACTGGAGAGACCTATACATACCTGGGCGTGCCTCAAAACCGCATTCAGGACGTAACATCAGTGAAGGAGTCTCTCCGAAGCAGATACAAGCATCTTCTTCGACAGGTTTGGTCTTCCAATCTGTCGGCGTTGAACAAGGTATCTGCGACTAACATGCTTGCCGTCCCGGTTCTACTCTACTCGTTTGGGGTAGTTCAATGGACGAAGAACGAGCTTAAGGCCCTTGATGTCATTACACGTAAGATCATGCATATGCATAAAAGCTTGCATATCAATTCGTCAGTTCCGCGATTATATATTTCACGCCGTCAAGGCGGACGCGGACTTCTGACTCTCCAGTGTCTTCATAACCGGATTGTTCTAAGTACAGCTTACATCGTTGCGAATGGCAGAGATCCTCTCCTAAAGATGGTCATGAACCACGAGATGATTGGCGAAGGAGCGTTCCTTTACAAAGCCGCGGAGCAAGCGGCCGAGACCCTTGGCCTGAATTTTAACATCAGAAGTGAGGAAAGTGCATTACTTCATCTAGATGCTTCACTTCTAAAAACCAAAGTGAAGAAAGCAGAAGTTGAAAATTTTCACCAAGAGCTACTCGACAAGAAAATGCACGGAAACTTTCACAGAAATGTAGAAAAACAGTCCTTGTCGAAGGAGCAAACTTTTGCTTTCCTCAAATCATCAGGGCTTAATTCAGGTACAGAGGGTTTTATTTTTGCATCCCAGGACGGTTTCATTTCCACCTTAGCATACCGTGAGCGCATTTTATGTCAAGAAGTTCCCAGTGATAGGTGCAGAGCGTGTCATGCACACGCTGAGTACCTAGAACACATACTATCAGGGTGTCCGACCCACGCGGGAACGACGTATATCTATAGACATAATGCGGCCCTAAGAGTGCTTTATTACCATCTTTGTCGCTCTTACGGCGTTGGCCGCGACCCTGCTCTGCCGAACGCTCCAAGGAGATAGAGTCGATTGTCCGATACGAGAAGTGCCAAATTTTCTGGAACTACGATTTTCGGGCAGCAGTCTCCGTTGCGCACTCGAGGCCTGACATTGTTCTCCAAGACTTCGAGAAACGAACTATATTCGTGATCGAATTCTCGGCTCCGTCCGAATACAACACCACTGCAAAGGAAAAAGAAAAAGAGGAGAGGTATCATGACCTTAAAAGAGAGCTACAACGACTGTACCCAAAATATTCGGTACAAGTAATTGTCCTTGTGATAGGTGCTCTCGGAGGTGCGAAATTATCACTGGTTCGTAACCTTGAAGCCATACCCGCGTGCCAAAAATATGCTAAGGCACTTGCGAGATGGATGCAGAAAGCTGTCAACCTTGGGTCGCTTCGCGTACTCAAGACACACGAGGGTTTCGCCGGCCTGTCCTTGTGATTTTGTCGTTGCCTATGACCACCCATCTCACGGTTGTGAGACGTGGCCATAGGTGTGATTTACCGCATTGCTACTGGGGGCTATTGACATTTTGTTGGATGGCAGTTGCTCTTAGTGGGACCCTGCGGTGGTTGTTTAACTTTTTTTTTTTAATTATATATATATATATATATATATATTAACATATTAAATTTTTCATTGAAAATTAATCTTTTTTCGTTGAAAATTCAATTAATTGTTTGAAAGTCAAACTGATTTGTAAACATTTATTTTCTTGGTTTAACATGGTTGAAAATTCGTTTTTTTTTTGTTTCAAGTTAATTTTTTCAACTGAAAATTTATTTATTTCATTTTTGGCTGAAAATTCAAATACTTGGATGAAAGTTAAACTAACTTGTTAAACATATATTTTATTAATTGTAGAAGTAGCTATTATGTTAAAGATTTTTTTCTTCAATTAGAAAAATTATTTTTCAACTGAAAAATTACCTATTATAATGCTAATCTTTATACACGTGTAAAGGAAAAAAATTGTGCACTGCTCAGATTTCTGCTGATAGTGTAAAAGAGTAGAAGGGCATATAGTTATTTGATGTGGCTGTAGAACGCGACTCTCTCAGCCCCAAAGGTGTCTCAGGGTGGTGAAGAAGAGCAGAGAAGGAACGGAGGGGCAATAGATGGCTATTCTGACCGCGCGAGAAAACTTGAGTGCATTGCGAAATTCGACTTCCGATTTATGGTCATCGACCTCCCCCCCCCCCCCCCTATACCGACGTGTTCAATTTCTGGAAAAATAAATTCCTTACTTCACTCACATCGGTCAACAATAATCCGTGCCCGCGGGCTTTTGAAATTAACATGGGGTTTTAGATGGGAAAAGCTCGGTTTTCGAAAAAATAAAAAACAGAAGTACTTCTTATTAACTTTTTGTAAATTAAAATTTAGTCAGCTCTTAAGGAATGTTCAAGGAATAATTTTCACCCAATAACTTTTAATTTTGATGCCCCCCTCCCTCCCTGTATTATGAACAGAATATGCCCCAAAAAATTAAAAATATTCGTTTTATGTAAAATTCATGCTAAAGATGATATTTTTTAGAACATCCTCTAAATTAATTATTTCAATTCGATAAGTGACAAATTTCCACGTATTAAGATACAATGCCTATTGTGCCATTTTATTTGTTAAAACAATTATTCCCCTGTTAATCGTATAACTTTTTTTCTGAAGTAAATGACACAATAAACGAATGATAAAAGTAATATTTTTTGTTTAGTATATTTTGTAATTGTTTAAATAAATTGCATTTATTTCAACAATTTGTTATGCTGTTAATCGTTATAAATTACATGCTATCATGAAATTGCATATTCTTATAATTTTTTCCTTATCCCAAATAAGTAAAAAAAATCTGCCCGCTTCGCTCGGGCGTATTTACATCGCGCTTTATGCACGACTCCTCTACATTTTTGAACTTCGTGTTCGACTTCGATGAAAAGAAAAAGTTTGTTTGCAAATATTATAAAATTATCAAAACCTCTACATATTAAGTGATTGTTAAATTTGTTTTTATTTTAGACTGAAAAATCATTTGAACCTTGCGTTCCACGCTCGGTTCTGTGCACCGTATGATAGAAACAAAAAAGTTTGAGCGCACTTACGGCGCGCGATTTGGTAAATACACTGAGCGCGCAATTTGTGCTTCGTGTTATATGTTCTTCATATACAAATTACTAAATTTGTATTTGATTTCAAATGAAAAGTAATGATATAATTTAGGCGACAAATTTTGTTAGTTAACATTTTATTTTACCTTGTGCCGTTTATCAAAAAAGTTAATTTTTTTCATTTTGAATATATTCTTACCACAAAAATTGATTACGGGTTTGTAAGTCTTTTTTGAATGCACAATTTGTGTTCATTTATATGTTTTCGTACCTGGCATTGTTTTTTCAAAAATTTGATTTTTTTTACTGTCAATGTTATTTTCACGAATAAAACAAAAACCACGCATCCTATCGAAACATGAGTCACAACAAATTTGTACCTCTTCCTTGGATGAACAAATTTTGTTTTGGTCAGTTTTTTGTAGCTGGTAATATTCGTCTGAAAATTTGATTTTTCTATTTTCAATGCTGTTTTTTACGAATAAAACAAAAACTACGCGTCATATCAAAAAGTGAATAATAATAAATTTGTAGATCTTTTTTAGGTGCACAATTTTGGTGAGATGATCTTTTCTCGTATCTTGCATAGTTTGACAGCAAAATGGAATTTTTGATTTTTCATTAATTTTTTGTTCGATCAAAATTTGAATTTTTTCTTTTTCAAAAAATTCAAAAAGTTGTTATGAAAATATTATAGGGTGTTCAGAAATCAACGTTTCTCTCCTCTTGACTTTTTTTCATATCGTGCGTTTTTCGGCTTAAAATGTTCATTTTCGTTTGTTTTTTGGAATTTTGAAAATGCTATAACTCCAGTATTTTTTTTTTATCACGAAAAGTCATAAAAATATTTTGTTCGTCATTTTGCATACTACTAATAACCGTGCATAGAATTTTCAAATCTTCAAAAAAAGTGGTCTCAAAAATTTTCAAAATGTGCTCACTTTTTGAATTTTCATCCAAAATAGCTGGTTAACGAACTCGTTCTCTCTTTTTCGGCCATAAAAAAGTGTGCCAAAGCTCAATCAAATCTGATCATTTTTTCGAAAGTTATCGTGGCTACAGACAGACAGACAGACTACAGACAGACAGACACCTTGGTAAAAATCGTTTTTTCTAGCTCAGGGGGTCTCAAAACGTGGAGATTTGATGAAAACCGACTATGTCAAATTTTACATAAAACCAATACCTTCTCATTAGAATGAGAATGTAAAAAGCGAAGGTAAGACAGTAAATCCTGGGGGAGACGATCACCGGTTTTGCCATAAATTATCATAGATTTTCACAAATTCCA
Source organism: Andricus curvator (assembly GCA_932195095.1). NCBI lineage: Eukaryota > Metazoa > Arthropoda > Insecta > Hymenoptera > Cynipidae > Andricus > Andricus curvator. The sequence continues at coordinate 74,907 of CAKNYM010049164.1, forward strand.
ATAAATTTCCACGAATTTCGTAAATTTTTATGAATTTCCACAATTGATAGAAATACAACTTTTCTGAGTTCAAAAAATTATTATATACTTACAAAATGGCACATACGGCGTCTGCGGATGTGCGAAAGGGCTTGGTCGTGGTGTACCTGGATCTGCAAAATATAATATAGGGATTCTTATTCAAGAATTTTTTTAAATAATCCCAAAAATTCGCTATTGGTCCAAACTGAAGACAGCTCAAATGTAATCCTAAAGTCAGTTAGCATTAACCAAGGTACCCAATTTCGATGAGGTAAATTTATTTTGAGATTCTAGACACCCTGCATTATGTATTTTTAGAATATTATGTTATTTAACATGGTTGAAAGTATGAGATTTTTGTCACGCATACATAACAATAACTTGAAACAGATACGCTCTATTATTTTCTGTAACTTCATGAATCCGTTTCTTATATCTTTTAAACTTTCTGCTAACACGGTTGACCTTGCGAAAGCTACATTTTAAAGATTTTTGTATTCTAATCTAGTATCATTGTAGTGCTCAGTTTTAGGATTTTTCAAAACAGATATCCGCTGCATTGGATCCATCATTTTTAATTTGTAAATTTTCATGGTAAGTTTGAAGTGGTCGACACCAAAACTCCCCTCATTCAAATAAGTTTCAGCCAAACGTGTGCAAATTTAAGAACCCCTTTGTACCAAGTTTTATATAGATGTTAAAAAAAAAATCGATTTCTTCCCTGTAAAAAGGAGAGCATTAAAGTGGATTATATGGCATTGAAAAAATTGTACACTTTAATGCCTATAAATCAACACAAATTCCGTTTTTGTCCGAATGTTGATTTAACGGCATTCAAATGCATTGATTGTATTCGATATATCCGGTCGGAAAAAGCATTAAATGGCATTCGACTTATTTGGTAATTCAACAGCATTGAACGGCATTGGTTTGATTCTATGCCTTCGAACGCTGAAGGCATTGCGTGGCATTAAACTGATACGGTCATTCAAGTGCATTTAATGGCATTAAATCAACGGCATCACAGAGAAGCCACTTTAATGCCATAATTTTTGTGTGTGATTCAAAATGATTCGAACGAAAACTGTCTAATGCCATGAAGCGCATTCGGACAAAAACGGAATTTGTTTGGATTTATAGGCATTAAAGTGTACGATTTTCCAATGCCATATAATCTACTTCAATGCTCTCCTTTTTACAGGGTTGCCACTTTTATTGGATTCTGGCCCACAGTGTGGCTGACAGCAGAGCTTCAGTTGGATGTCCTGGCTTCAAAGATATGCCACGATGGATGCAGTATTTTCTTAAAGATTATTTTCTAATGACTTTTGAATGTACGCAGAATTAGCGCCTATGACAAATTCTGGACATGTACTGTATTCCTAAAAACAACCCTGCAGAAAGTTGCATCGCTGGAGGGCCAGCAAACTTCAAGAAGCCATAGGAACGCAAAAATTTCAAGCAAAATTCATACGTCCAGCGAGCATCGTCGAAGTTATCAAAAGTTACCGGTAAATTATGATAAAAATCTCAAATTTAACAAATTTCCACAAATGTTATATATAAAGGACAATGTTAAAAATCGATCGATTTTCGCCCCTGTCCGGAACGTTTTCTAGCTATTTGAAATTGCTATAGTAGGCTTGTATTTGATGGAAA
>CAKNYM010049164.1:76596-87391 GCA_932195095.1 Andricus curvator
AACCTTGTTTAACCGCTGAAGGTGGATTCTTGGAAAACGATCGATGTTCACCCCGCTCCGGAATGATTTCTAGCTACTTGAAATTGCTCTAATAGGCTTGTATTTGATGGGAATACATGTTTTAAACCGGCATACTCCGTGCGAAAATCGATCGATGTTCAAGAATCCACCTTCAACGGTTAAACAAGGTTTAAATGATTTTACGCATGTATGGCAAACTGGAGAAATTTCTGCGGAGTAAGCCGGTTTGAAATATGTATTTCCATCAAATACAAGCCTATTAAAGCAATTTCAAATAGCTAGAAAACGTTCCGAAACGGGACGAAAATCGAACGATTTTTAACATTGTCCTTTCTACACAGTTTAGAAATGATAGCCTGAGCGTTGTGAATTTCTACACATTTCCATTAATTTCCGTAAATGCCCATATATTGCCATAGATTTTCACAAATTTCAATACATTATCATAAATTTCGACAAATTTCGCCAATTTTACAAATTACAATAAATTTCAGAAATTTTTAAAAACAAATTTGTTTTTTAGGGAACGGGTTCTTCGGATTTATTTTGAAAACGGCGAAAGCTACAACATTTTTGTCCGTAGAAAAAATTGCGCAATCAATTTTCCTATAAGAATATGTACTTTTCAATTTAAAATTCGAAACTTGTTTTAAAGGTCTTCAGGGCCAAGGCCGTTTAGCGAGAACAATTTATTGGCGGCTGAGAAATAAAATTTAGATTTTTTTCTGAGTCCCAAGAATTTGTTGTGAGTTTAAAAAATGATAATATATACTAACCTAGAATTCTAGGCCTTGGAGTTACAGTGCCAGGATTTGAACCAAAGTCGTGGAATGTTTCGGGCTGTGTTGATACTCTGCGTAATACTGGCACCGGATGAGTTTCATCTGTACAATATAATATTTATAATATTATTAATAAGGTAAACAAAAGTTTAAAAATGATTTCAGTTGTTTAAGGTGAAAACAATTAGTCGGAAATTTTCAAAAGAAATTAATAAAATTGTATTAATGACCGACAATGGCGTTCCAGATCTAATTACCTATATTAAGAGGATATCGTTATAATTTATTTGAGTTGTTAAATTTATTATTTAATATTTAAATTTATGTAAAACTTCGTAATTTATTTCAGAATGAACATTTGAGAAATCTATTCTGTAATATTTTATTCGTTTGTTAAATTCGCTTAAATCATAATCCAAATATGTTGAAAAAATTTCATTTTTAGTCAATAATTTCGAGATTTGCTGATACTTCATACCTTTGAAATTTATGTACATTTGATAAATAAACTTGAATTAATTCTGCTAGAAAAACTTATTATTCGTCATTCATGAAATTTAATAACAGTTATAACATTCTTATCTATATATTTTCGGTTAACAAAAAAAGTTCGACTTAAAATTTATCGAAATTTATAACATTAAATAAAAACGCTGGCATTTTGATGATTTACATTTCAAATTTCATCAATTTTAAAGATTTAAAATTGAAAATTCTTGACTTTTGATCTTTGAAATCATCACAATTTAAGAATTTTCATTCATACATCATTCAAAATTAAAGATTTTTCAATTTTAAATCTTCAAACTTAAAAAGTTTAGACTGCAAACCGTTAAAATTCAATAATTTGTAATTCCATATTTTCAAAATTCATGAATCGTCAATTCTAACTGTTCAAAATTGCAGAACTTTTAATTGGAAATATTTGATAATTTAAGAGTATTCAATTGTAACAATTTACAATCGAAAATTCAAAAGTTATTAATAATAATATCAATAATATGCAATATTTCAAAATGATTATAATTTCCTGATTGAGCAATAATTTGTAATAATTCAATTATTTCATATTCTTTTACCATGAATGGCGTTCTCTCAAATTACAGTAGGCCTTTTTTCTGAAGTCCGTAATTCGAAGAGAGCCGTAACTGCCGGTTACGGCGTTTCCCCAACTTTTAGCATCCCAATTAACACCATTAACTGCATCTTCAATAATTAATTAACATTTTTCAACAATTTTTTGGCCGAGATGACAAGTTCATATGGAAATTAGTCAAGAACAAGCAAAAAAGTTTAGAAAATGTATAAGCATCCGAGATACACGCGAATAAATATTCCAACAGTTTCGTAATAATTAAATTTGTCACAAGATTCATAATTTAAAATAAAATATAATTTAAAATATAAAATAAGATTCAAAGGATTCATAATTTTTGAATTTTAAACCGAAATTCCAATCAAAAAGATCCCCCTTCAAAATTAAATAGCAATTGAACACTTATATTATTATTGTACTTGGATTCTGCCTTTTTCTTCAGAGATTCTTGTTAATTTTTGAGTGGTATTTTGGAAAAGGATTTAAATAGTTCCTGTACGGAAAAATAATTGTGCAGAAAGGACCGGTTCACTGGGAAAATAATATTTTATTTTTCGACACTGAGAGACGCGTCCACTTAAAAGTTACCGGTGAATTATTGCACATTTCCATGACTTTCCATAAATGCCCATAAATTTCAACAAATTTCTAAAAATTATCATTAACTTCTACAAACATAAGCTTTCGTAAATTTATAAAATTGACAGAAAGTTGTTTTTTTTTCTAAACGGTGTTTTCGGGTTTACTTTAAAAACAGGGAAAGCTACAACATTTTTGTTTAATTAAAAAAGATGCGCAATTAAGTTTTCTATAAGAATATGTAACTGATAAAAAATGGAGGCCCTTGCCTCACAAGGCAAATTTGTAAATTAATACGCGCAGTTTGGAAAACAGAACGCATGCCGGAGGAATGGAATACCTCTATTATTATTTCCATTTTTAAAAAAGGCGATAAAAAGAACTGTAACAATTATCGGGGAATTTCACTTGTGCCTTCGTGGTATAAGATCCTGTCCAATGTAATCTTAAGTAGACTAACTCCTTTTGCCGAGGAAATCATTGGGGATTACCAGTGTGGATTCCGCCGAAATCGATCTACAAGCGATCAAATGTTCACAATTAGACAACTGTTAGAAAAGAAATAGGAATTTAATGAAGTACTGCATCAGCTATTTGTCGATTTCAAAAAAGCTTACGACTCTATTATACGCGCACGAATGTACTGGATCCTAGAGTTCTTGGGTGTACCAAGAAAATTAGTTAGACTTATCGAAATTTGCTTAAGCGGCAGTAGGAGTAGAATAAATGCAAACCGAAGTTTATCGGAAGAGTTTTCGATCCGCGATGGCCTGAAACAGGGCGATGCACTTTCGTTCGTCCTTTTCACTTAGTTTTAGAATACGTGGTCAGACAAGTACAACTGAATCCGACCGGTGCTACCCTCAATAGGATAATACAAATTCTTGGGTATGCGGATGATCTCGACTTACTAGGGGATGATAAAGAAACCGTAGCTAAAAACGCAGAAATTTTGATCACAAAAGCCAAAGATATTGGTTTGGAAGTTAGCGAATCAAAGAAAAAATATATGACCGTCGTCAGATCCGAACAAAGTAATGTAGGCGGGGATCTTATGGCCGGAAATATGAAATTCGAAAGGTTTAACGAGTTTAAATACCTCGGGTCTATTATAACTAGCAAAAATAATATTAAAACGGAAATCAACGCGCGGCTGCACGCTGGCAATGGGTGCTATTATGCAGCAAACACGCTACTAAAATCGCGATCGCTATCTAGAAACATCAAAGTAAGAATTTACAAAACGATAATAATGCCGGTCGTCATGTACGGGTGTGAAACGTGGGCGCTGACGAAAGGAGAAGAGAATAGGTTTAGAGTTTTTGAAAATAAAGTACTTAGAAAAATCTATGGTCCAAGGAGGGACGAAGAGACTGGTGAATGGAGAAAACTGCATAATGATGAGCTGCACGCTCTCTACGGGTCAGCAAATATTAATAGAGTAATGAAAGCGCGTAAATTAAGATGGGCGGGGCATGTAGCAAGAATGGGCAATGAAAGAACAGTGGCGCAAGTTTCAAGAGGGAAACCGATTGGTAAGAGAACTGTAGGGGACCGTGCCTAAATTACGTAAGACGTTTTTCTTTTGTTTAAATAAAGACGAGAATAAAATTGATGTGAAGTTGAAAAGGACACAACGATATAAACAAAAGAAAAACGTCTTACGTAATTTAGGCACGATCCCTAGGCAGACCGAGAAACAGATGGGAGAAAAATGTAAGGGATGATCTAAAAGAACTAGGACATGATTACTTAAACTGGATGGAGGATGCACAGGATAGAGATGCGTGGCGGTTTCGGGTAGATGAGGCGATGAACTTTCGAGTTCGAATCGCTAATCGATAATAATCATAATAAGAATATGTACTTTTTAAGTCAAAATTTGAAACTTATTTCAAAGGTTTCCAGGGGCCAACACCATTCAGCGAGAACAATTTATTGGCTGCTAAGAAATAAAATTTGGATTTTTTTTCTGAATCCCAGCGTTTTTTTGTTATTTCAAAAACATTATGATATACTAACCTTCATTGCTAGAGCCTGGCAACCGTCTCCTACGCTGCTGCCGCGGCCGCCTTGGTATATTAAGATCATGTAACTGATCATCACTCGCATCTGTAAGATATAATATATGGATTTTTATTAAAGAATTTTTTCAACGAACCACAAAAATTTGCTTTTGGTCCAAAATAAAGAGAGGCCAAGTGTAATCCCAAAGTCAGACAATATTTAAAAAAACGAAGGTTCGCAATTTTGATTATGTAAAGATATGTTTAGAATTTAGGCTTTCTATACATTTTCGTAAATTACCATGAATGCCTATAAATTTCCACAACTTTCCATACATTTCTGAAATTCATAGGATTCATGAAAATTAATGACATTTGTGGAAATTTATGTTAATTTATGGGTAAATTTTGATAACAGTTCTGCTTGACGCATGCTGCTAGAAAAGTGATGACTTAGCGGGAGAAATGTAAAGAGAACTTAAAATGGTATTTCGAAGCTATTACGCATGGGCCCAGAAGAACTGTGCGAGTCTACGATTTTTGACGCTAAAAGAAAAATATTCAATTAATAAAAACATTCTCAAAATCGTGCTATTTATTATTGTTGCTTATTTATATAATTTCTTGATAAACAAATTCCGATTTTGCCGTGTTCTACACCCGGAATTTAAAGATTTGTTTTTTGTTATGGAAAGTCTGAACGCTTAGGTTTCAGAAACCGTTTCAACTTTTTTGTGGCTCGCTCTTTGAGTTAATGATAAATAATATTATGTCGCGATGCGCTCTGCATACTGGCCATTTTAGCTTTCTGAATTTTTAACTCAAGAAAAAATACAGAAAGAAACTCACCATCAGATGGAATTATTGCATCTGCACTTATAGAACAGAAATAATTATAATAATATTAATAAAGAAAAATCAGCATAAGACGATTTTTCAAACAAAAAATTGAATTTTCAACCAAAAAAGATCAATTTTAATTAAAAATATCAATTTTCTGTCAAAAATAGTATAATCGAATTTTTTCTTAAATGAATTAGTTTTTAACAAACTAAAAGGGAATTTTCAACAAAATAATTGAATCCTCAATCAGAAAGATGAATTTTCAACCAAGAAGATTATTTTTCTACCAAAAATCACGAATTTTCAAAAAAATCCATAAAATTTCAAACAAATAATTGATTTTTAATTAAAAAATATCAGTTTAAAAGAAAAATTATATAGGTAGATTTTACCCTTGAAGGAATTAAATTTTAACAAAGAAAAAATTTTTTGTTCACAAAATAATCGAATTCTCAATCAAAAGGATGTCTTTTGAACGAAGAAGATTATTTTTCAACCAAAAAAGATGAAATTTCAATTAAAAATTTAATTTTCAACCAAACATGGGATAGTCGAATTTTGAGTTAAAAAAATTATTTTTCAACCAAAAAAATGAAATTAAAAAAAAACTGAATTCTCTACCAAAACAGATTAATTTGTTATTGAATAGTGAAATCTTTAACCAAGAAAAATGAATTTTCAACCAAGAGGATCATAATTCTACCAAAAAAGAAAATTTTTCAAACAAATAATTGAATTGTTTTCCCAAAATAATTGAATCTTCAATCAAGAAATGAATGAAGACTTTTTTAAATTTTTTTTCTTTTATATTTAAAAAAAGTGTGCATTCTATTTGAAAAAAAAAAATTTGGTTATTAAACATTTTATAGCAAGATGTGTCTTTTTTCAATAAATTTAATTTGTAGATAATCAATGTTATTTTTACGATTTGAATCAAAAATGCGCATCTCAGCGTAAATTGGTTATTCCAAAAAGTTAATTTTTTTATTTTCAATGTAATTTTATAACAAAAGTTTATAACAAATTTGTAGATCTTTTTTGGTTGAACAACTGGTGACTTTTCATTTTTTTTTCGTCCCTTTAGTGGTTTTTCCAACAATTTAATTTTTTTATCTTTAATGCTATTTTGACGATTAAACTAAAAACTACGCGTACCATCAAACAATGATCAATTAAAAACTTATAGATCCTTTTTGCGTGTACGATTTTCGTTCATTAATTTTTTTCGTACCATGCGTCGTTTTTCCAAAAATTTAATTTTTTTATTTTTAATGTTATTTTTTCACGAATAAAAGAAAAACTACGCATCCTAGCAAACAGTGATTACAAACAAATTTGTAGCAAGCATAATTTTGACTGATTTATCTTTTTTCGTATCTTGCATAGTTTGGCCGCAAAATGGAATTTTTTATTTTTCATTTTCACTGTGCGATCAAAATTTGAATTTTGATTTTTCAAGAAAATTCTAAAAGTCGTTATAACAGTCTTATAAGGTGTTTAAGAAGCAACATTTTTCTTTCCTTGGCTTTTTTCATATCGTGCATTGTTTGGCTTAAAATTTTCATTTTCGTTTTTATTTTATTTTTTTTATTTTGTAAATGCTGTAAATCTGGTAATTTTCTTTGGGATGGGGTCAACTTTGCACGTAGCAACTTTGCACGTGCCCAACTGTGCACGTCAATGGCCAGATGGACAACTGTGCACGTCGTTGGTCAGATGGACAAATGTGCACGTGCCAACTGTGCACGTGCCATCTGTGCACGTGCACAGTTGTCCAAGTGACAACTGTGCACGTCGAAATTTAGACGTGCACAGATGGGCTCCTGTGGACTTGGACGTGCACAGATGTCACTTTCCTAACTGTGCGCGTGCACAGTTGTCACTTGCCTAACTGTACACGTGCACAGATGTCCCTTGCCCAACTGTGCACGTGCACAGATGTCCCTTGCCCAACTGTGCACGTGCACAGATGGAACTTGCCCAACTGTGCACGTGCACAGATGTCACTTGCCCAACTGTGCACGTTTATTTCCATACGTAAGGGTTGATACGAGGGTGGTCCTTTATATCTACGTATAATTATACGCCCTTACCTACGACTCGTTACAAAAACATTGCGCTCATTTCAAAAACGCCGTCAGTCCGCATTAGTCACGAAATGTACTATTTAATACTTTTATCTTATTAAGCTTCTTTGAGTCTCCCAGTGGGTCTAACTACTAACTAAAGTGCCTACTCGGTAGGTATTTATTTTTTTTCAAATTAATTATCTGTCTTTGATTTTACAAAATCGTTTATTTATTTGATGTATTTTCTTATCATGTAACAAAAAGTGAAGTTGAAACAAAAATTTCAATTACTTTTATCAAAGTTTTACTGTTGTTTATATCATGATGTGTAATGACGGGTTACACATTTGTCTTAGTCATTGGTTTGTGAAATATGAAGGTTTATTTATTTGTGTGGTACACATTTTTTTTCTGCAAATTTTCTTCGTCTCACCCTCCAGATTTGTTCAAATGCCAAAAAAAGTAAGCACGTATTTTTTTTAATTTTAAAATCTATTGATTTCCAGGGGTTGTTCAAAGCCCATAAGGTTTCACGTGTATTTCCTCTGGAAAAAATAACTTTTTGGAAATTTGTGATAGAATCGTTAATATCAGATTATCTTACTGCATCTGGCATGATTTTCTTGAAAATTATTTGCGGAATACTTTTTTAATTCAACCCCCATAAGCAATTTTTATTGGGTCTCGAAAAAAAAACATAAGTGCAAAAATGAGGTATTATGTCCCGCGTGAAAAAAGTTCCGTTGCTCAAGCACGGGTCAAAAATAGGTCAAAAATGTTTAAAGTTCGACGGATTCCAGAGTTTAACTTGCATAAAAACAAATTAAACCTTACTCATTCTCTCTATTTGTCATTTCACATAAATTGGCCTAGTTCTAAGTGCTTCTTCGAACCAAAATTCATAATTGGTTCCAAATATCAAAACCGTAACCATCGCTCCAAAGGTAAGTTTCAGAAACCTATTAAAATTAGTTTAAATCGATATTTTCTAGTTGAATAATATTTTGCAGCCTAAAGTTCGATTCTTGGATAATAAACTTTCTTAGACTATAGCCAGAAAATTTATAATTCTAAAGAGCAAATTGGAGAAAGAGTTTGGACATGTGCAAAATTTTGAAAATCCCGTGAGCCTGGGGCTGACGCGAAAACGCGAAAAACTAGGCCGACCCTACCCAATGTTACTTTACACACACTCACTTTCGACGAATTCATAGAATTCAAGGAATTCATAGATTTCCATGAATTCGAGGAATCCATTTAATTAAAAAAATTAATAGAATTAAAGGAATACAGAGAATTCAAGGAATTCAGAGAATTCAAGGGAATCAGAGAATTCGAGGCATTCAGAAAATTCAAGGAATTCAGATAATTCAAGCAATTTAGAGAATTCAGGGAATTCAAGGAATTCAAGGAATTCATGGTATTCAACGAATTCAAGGAATTATGAGAATTCCAGGAATGCAAACCATTCTGTAAATTCTAAGGATTTTGAATTGTTTGTATTCATAGATTTCATGGAATGCCTGGCATTCTCTAAATTCCTTAAATTCTCTTAATACACTCAATTCTCAAAATTTCTTAAAATCTATGAATAAATTGAATTCCTTCAATTCTCTAAATTCTTTGGATTCTCTGAATTTCATGAATTCCATGAATTCCGTGAATTCCGTGAATTCCATGAACTCCATGAATTCCGTGAATTCCATGAATTCCGTGAATTCCATAAATTTCTTGAATTCCTGAAATTTCATGAATTCCGCGAATTGCTTGAATTCCCTGAATTCCATTAACTCCGTGAATCCCTTGTGCACAATTTTCGACTTATGAACGTTACAATACATGTATTGGAATACTCGACGGTGACTTCACGATTTACAGCACTTACAATACATGTATTGCAATTTCGTCATTCCAATACCGTGTGTGCAATTTTACCTTACTCTTGTATTGTAGAAGTGTTGGAGAATTCCAAACATTTTTGACAGTGTAGGGCTTATTAAGATGAGAGTATTAAAACTATCTGTGAATTCGATTTTGGGCGTTTTACCGGAGTCTATATTTGTTGGGGTTCATATCATGAGCACTCTGCTTCCTTGTCATGATGAAATAGCAAATAGATCATTTGCTTCCTTAAAGAAGAAGGATTAATTATTTGAATAAAATTGTAAATCTCAATTTTTCCAATATTATAACTGATTACAAATTTCTTAATCTTCAATAAAATATATTAATATTATAGAACAATGGATTTGTTTCGAGTCAAGGAATATTCTGTTTGCATGCATTAACTGTGAATTATGATAATGAAAAAAAGTTTGAAATATAAAAAACAATTTTTCAAGTGGTAAAAACGTGCTAAAAAATGCAATTAACATTTTTTGAAATCCTTGTGTCTGATTTAAGTTATTAGTGGTAAAAATAAACCGTACGAATTTTAGCAATTTATCTGCAACTATTCTCAAGTTATCGTGTTCACAAAAAAGTGTAGCATCAACACACAGACACACAAAATGTAAATATCTAATACAAGCTTCAGAACATTGTATTAGACATGTATCAACTTACGAAAGTTAAATTAAATGAATTAAAGTTTTTTCGAAAATGTAACTATTACAAAGCTTTCTCTATGAGGAAGCAAAATAAATTTAAAGAAATATTTTCTTATATTTATAATAATTTGGAATTTTAACTGTTAACAATTTATTATACGTAGATATAAACGATCACCCTCGTATAAACCCTTACGTAAGGACATAAACGTGCACAGTTGGGCAAGAGACATCTGTGCACGTGCACAGTTAGGCAAGTTCCATCTGTGCACATGCACAGTTGGGCAAGGAACATCTGTGCACGTGCACAGTTGAGCAAGTGACAACTGTGCACGTGCACAATTAGGAAAGTGACATCTGTGCACGTCCAAGCCCACAGGAGCCCATCTGTGCACGTCTAAATTTCGCCGTGCACAGTTGTCACTTGGACAACTGTGCACGTGCACATATGGTACTTGGACAACTGTGCACGTCGAAATTTCAACGTGCACAATTGTCACTTGGACAACTGTGCACGTGCAGAGATGGTACTTGGACAACTGTACACGTCGAAATTTCGACGTGCACAGATGGGCTCCTGTGGTCTTGGACGTGCACAGTTGTCCGTCCGGCCATCGACGTGCACAGTTGGGCACGTGCAAAGGTGCTACGTGCAAAGTTGTCCGTCACCCATTTTCTTTTCATCGAAGAAAGTCGGGGAAATAAATAGGATATTCAAAGACCAATCCAATCTGTCAATTCTTTCGGAAGTCATCGTGCTAAGAGTTTAAAAATCTACAGACACACACATACAGCCACATACTCACACACACACACACACACACACACACACACACACACACACACACAC
>CAKNYM010049164.1:95465-117252 GCA_932195095.1 Andricus curvator
GCGCGTGGTAGAAGCGTACGTATGCGTCTACCACGCGCATGCGTCTACCACATCTCTCGCTCTCTAGGAGAAAGAGTAGGGATGCGGAACATGTGTTCTCACAGGGAATTTCCCCGAGTTGGGCATGCCTGTTATACACAAACAATTTATACACTGGCCCGACGTGTTCCGAGTTTAGCCGACTCGTCACGAAGAGTAAGACTCGGAGAAATTTACACGTTGTAGTAAGCAATCGAATGCTATTTTTCCTTATTCGACGCTTATCCCATCGTTATTTCTCTTAGCGGCGAGTTGCGTACAGCTACACTTGTGATTTTTTTCCTTAGCCGGCGATTTTGAACGATTTTATTCGTAGGCAAATCATTTCATTTTATGCAATAAGAAGCTCATGCTATACATAACAAAAAAATTCTATCGGCAGCTACACTGCGTTAAGCAGAATAAAACTATTTTTATTTTAACACCGTCTACAGATTGTTCATTTTAAAAAATCATGATTTTAGAGTTGTTTACCCCTCGATAACAACTTTAACTTCTTTGAAACCTTCTCTAAACTCGATTATTAAACTTGGTAAGGATGTTACTTAAAAATGGGATCGTACAAATTTAGTTTATAAACTCACTTGTAAAAATTGTGAGGCTTCTTACGTAGGCGAAACTAAGAAATCGCTAAAAACTCGCATGAATGAACATGAAAAATATGGGAAAGAAGAATCTGTAATTAATATACATCAGAATAAATTTAACCATAAAATTGATTGGAATAAAGTAAAAATATTAGATTTTGAGTCTGACTATAAGAAACGTCTAATTTCTGAGATGATTCATATTAAGAGTAATCCGAATAGTATAAATAAAAAAGAGGACATTCATGCCTTAAATTTACGATATTTTCCTATTCTGCAAAAAAATTCATAATCTTCAATTTACTTATACATTCAGATTCTTTGACACATATTTATTCAAGTATACACAAAAACGTATGATAGATTATATACCACTTGTATTTATTATCGCTGGCTTAGTCTTCGTTGTGTTGTCCTTAACTAACGTACGACTTATGCCAATTTGGCATATGACTCATTGAAAATTTCTGGACCATATTGGTAATTATCAATTTTAAATTCAGTGTTATTTAATACCGCTGTGATGTAAAAAAGTTTTTGTTTTCAATGTGAACTTTATTCTTAATAAAAAAAAAAAAATTTTAGTCTGATGAGGCCAGAAAACCAATCTGACGAAACGTCGTGTAACAATATAAACTGATGTTTGATTATTCATCCCCAATTGGCCGTTCTACTAGTTACTACGAAAAAAGGTATTTTTCGACAAATAAGTTAATTTTTGTTAAAAAAAAAATAATAATTTTTAACTAAACTGTTAAATTTTCAAGATCAAAGATGACATTTTCTACAAGACAGTTCAACTTTCAATTGCAGAATATGAATTTGCAACTTAAATGATGAATGTTGAATTTTTAGCCAATAAAGATGAATTCTCAACAAAAAATGTATAGTTAAGACTTCTACCAAAGAAGATTTTAATTTGAAACGAAAAACAGTTGAATTCAATCAAAAAAGAATGACATTGAACCCAAAAGATGATTTTTGAACAAAGAAGATTGTATACCATTAAGCCATTTCCCTTTCAGGGTAGGCGTGACACTACCCGATGCGGGTAGTGTCTCTAGGTGGATAGTTTTCTTGTAATAAATAACTACAAGTTAAATAAATAATATAGTAAATAACTACAACAAATAAGATTAATTTTCTAAAAATGGAATAGTTGAATTTTCAACCAAAAAATTTAATTTTAAACAAAACAGTTCAACGTTTAAGCAAGTAGATGAATTTTTGACCAAAAAAATGACTTTCCAAGAAAATAGTTGCATTTTAAAACAACTAATTAAAGTTTTAACCAAATAGTTTAATTTTCTTATTGCTTTCTATGAATTTATTTGAAATTTATCATCAGCAGGGTGTCTAGCGACCTTGAAAACCTTGAAAACCTGGAATTCTCCTTGAATTTTTTTTAAACCTTGAAAACCTGGAAATCTCCTTGAATTTTTTACGAGAACCTTGAACTTTAATTATTTTTTGTTCGCTTTTTAAAAAGTAATTTTAATGAAATGCAAAGAGTAATTTGAATTTCTTAACCCATTATGAAAGAAATATCTCGCTTAGAAAAAAATCTTGCTACTGAAAAGTGTTTTATTCATCAAGATATAATTTATCTTTTGTTTATTACAGAATAAATAAAGAGATTTCAGAGCACTTTTTCTAGACTGTACCAATTATTTTATAGATTGCAAAGAACAGACTTTAATATTGTGAATAATTCTAGAAGTTTTTAATTTCTTCTCCGCTAATATAGAACATTGAAGTATAAATTTTGTTGTGGTATTCAACTTAGAAATTATAAAAATTATTAGTTTAAAATTTCGATGTTAATTCACTTTCAGAATTAGAATAAGCCATGGTTATACAACGGATTTTTTGAGGGGTTGACCACTCGGTTTTTGAGGGTACACCAGATTTCAAAAGGGTACAAAATATTTCTAAAGATTTCAAAACATTTCAATATATTTTAAATATTTTCAACATTTCAAAAGATTTCAAATAATTCAACGATTTCAACGAATACAAAAGATTTTCCAAACAAAGATTTAAGGAATATTTCGTAAACATTTCAATAGATTTCACAAAGATTTCAAGATTTTAAATATCGATTTTAAAATTTTCAAAAGATTTTAAAGATTTTAAAAATGATATATTTAACTATATTTCTAAGATTTTAAACAATTTCAAAATTTTGTAGGAGATATCAAAAGATTTCAAAAAAAGTTTCAAAGATTTCATAACAAATTCATAAAGATTTCAAAAGAATCCGACAATTTCAATGATTTCAACAAGGGTGCAGTACACCAGATTTCAAGGATTTCAAAACATCTCAAACATTTTAAAGGATTTAAAAATTTTTGAGAAGATTACAAATATTCGAATGATTTGAAACGATTACAAAAGATTTACGAAAGATTTCTAAGAATTCATAAGGATTTCAAAAGATTTCATGAATTTCAAAGATTTCAACAGGGGTACAGTGCACCAGATTTCAAAGATTTCAAAACATTTCAAAGATTCTAAGCAATTTCAAAAACGTTACAAAAATTTAAAAATATTCCCAAAGATTTCACAAAGACGACTCATGTTCGCAAAAAATTAAGAATTTGGTTATTTATGATTCGGCTTTCTTTAGAAATTGTTGGCCAATAAAAAATCAAATGGCTCTTTTTTACATGTATGAAAAACGTTTATTTCCATGAACTCCGTCCCCCCTTCCCATCACTGTTACCAACCTTGGTTTTTGATGCGAATCCCCCCCGCCCCCCACCCTTGAATTGGTAACATAGTTTATGGACGGTCCCTAAGCAAAATTTAAAGACTTTATCAGGTTGTCAAGGATTTCCAGGACGCTAGACACCCTGGGAGAATGGGCAAGTTTCTTGATAACAGGGGAAAAAGCGGAATTATTTAAAAAGGGGGAAAAGGGGGAAATAGGGGAAAGAGTGCGAAGTCTGTATTTAGAAGCTTTACTTCTAAAATCTCCAATTACCATTTTTTAAGGCATACAGAATAATTGTTATTGACATTTTCCTCCTATGGCACATTTCGTCAGAATAGACTGTAAATGAGTAATATTTAAATCATGATGGTATACACACACATAAAAATCGCTAATAATGAGTTTGCTTCCGACTTAAAAAACAAATATAAAAGTTTGAAACGTGTTCTGTTCATAATTCCACTTTTTTATTTAGAGTAGGTACTTACAAGCTTAAAAATTGTAAGGTAAATATAATTATTCAAATAAATCTTACAAATCTCTGTTTGAAAGATTTTTTCAGTAACATTGTTTTATTTCCGCAACGGTGTTTGTCAGCAGATCAATGATAAATATCACTGGTTTACTTATCAACTTTCTTATGTGTGGCGCAATTTGAGGAAAAAGTAAGGATTTTTGTATGAACTAACTTGATTGACAAGTCATTAGATATGACAATTAGAAAAGTTTCGGCACAAGACAAATTTTCTTTTTATTAATTTAGAATGTTTTAGTTCGTAACAATTATAACAAATTTCATCGTTTTATCTATATTCAATCGAAATATTTAACATAGAAAATAATTTAACATAGAAATTATATTCAGTCATTTATAGACTAAAAAAATCAATGTTAGTTTTACTTTGACCTTACTCGTGTACAAATACCTTGTTACCGTTACGAATGCAATATTTATTTTCGCTGATAGTGCTGAGCTGCTGAATAAATGATGAAATAAAAATTATGGAGATAAGAGAAAATACCTATTGAGCACAAATTTTATTTGCCGTATTATTTTTTTTCGACCATCCGTAAATAACCAAAAAAGATTTTCTACCAAAAAAGATGAATTTTCAATTGAGAAAAATTAACTTTTAACTAAACATTAGCATTTACAAGTAATCAGTTCAACTTTTAAGCAAGAGGAATAATTTTTCACGTATGGGATCTTTTTGGGACCACACAAAATGCCCAAATATCAAATTCAGCTAGAAAATCGCCGATTAAAGCTTTGAATACGTACCAAAATTCAGAAACATGGAAGAAAATTATGAAAATGGTTGTAGTAAATCTCTCAGATTCTACACTACAAATTCCCATTAAATTTTTGTCAAAATTCATGTTAGCTAATATGAAAAGGTAACGTGCTCTTTTTTCAAAATTCAAGTATTTTGATGATTATTGAAAGAAATTAAGAAATCACAAATTTTTTTATTTCATTCGAAAGCATAAAGAAATACTGAAGACATATCGACTGCAAATTATTTTAAATGCAATGGAGGCCTAGATATTTGAAAAATAATATTTTATTCGTATTCTATGGCTAATTCTAAAGGGAAATGTTGAGTTTCAACTCGATTCAGCTAATACTGACGATTCTGAATAAAATTTAGAAAAATATCTTTCTTTTCTTATGGGTGATAAGTATAACAATTTGTTTATAAAAATTGTGTAAATAATTGCCAAACAGCAACGGTCACTACGTGGTCAGTTTATGGTCAGGCGGTGTTGCGCAAACGTTTCGTTCACAAGATCCGCTAAGGTATCTCTGCACATCTAGATTTTATCATGCACATCTGGGAGTGTACCATCTGTGCACGTGCACATATGGGACACTCCTAACTGTACACGTCAAAATGTAGACGTGTCTAGTTGTACCACTGGCGTAACGCCTAACAAATTTTCCTTAGAATTATAGATATATAATATTATTATATTCACCAATGGAACCGAGGATTACCGCCCAGGATAAGAACAGAATATAGACAATCCTCATCCCTTCTAATTTAAGGATACACTGCTTGATGTAATAATGCACAACTTGATTCACAATTTAGCTAATGAATAGTTTAGTTCTTCATCAGATTTCACAGTGTGCACTATGGTCGTTATCTTTTCGTTTTAAAGCCTCAAGATTTTCTTCGTGAGATATTAACATTTCCGTAAGATTTAATGTTTATACAATCATTAACGTTTCAAGAAATTCTGGGTTTTGCACGGCAATTTCGGTATATTGTGAATCATCATTCTTATCAGTGTTTGTAATTAGTCTTCCGTCTCTGAAAAATAGGTCAATCACGAAAATCTCTAAAGTTATATACATATAATTTTTCTAGGTATCGCTACTCTGCTTCACAAATTTTTTTGAAAAATTGTGTAATTTTGAACGATATTTAGCACCTTTTGATGCTTGGAGAAAATTTGAAAATGCTCCATAATTTTTCGTAAACCTTTGCAAGTTTTAAAATATTTTTAATTTCTTCGAAACTTTTAAAATTCCTCAATATAATTTAAACTGTTTGAAATTATTCCTTCAATTAACATTAAATCTTCTGGATTCGTTTTTGATCATTTTAAACGATTTTTTAATGTTTTAAAATTGTTTTAACTATTCTCTTAAAATAAATGTTTAAAAAAAAGAATATACCGCTAAAGAGCTTCAAAATTTTATTTCGAAATCTTCGAAATCTACATTTAGTTTTAAGTTTTTTTAAACGTTTTCAAATTTTTAATTCTTTTTGGAAATTTTATCCTTTAAAATAAGTCGAATTTTTCCTATCATTTGGAAAAAAATTCTGCAGAATTGAAAATATTTCCTTAAAATCTTCAAGAGTCTTTCTTGATAATTTTGGAAATATTTTGGAATATATCTTTTCAAATTTTCAAATTCTACTTTTCGTTCGATATCTTCAAGATTCTACATTTTTTTAATTTGTTGAAATCTATATAAGTTTAAAAGTTTACTTTTGTATCTTTTCAAAACTTCTAAATATCGCTTAATCGTATTCGAATATTTTCTATAATGTTATAATCTTTCAAAACTTTATAATCTACAAAACTGAAAACATTCTCTTCTGAAGATTCAGGAAATTATTTCAAAGGTTTTGAAACTCTCTACATGGTGTCCCAGACGCAAGTATCCAGACTTATATAGCTGTATACAAATTAAAAAAATAAATCGAAAATTCCTTTTCCAAAAATCAGTTGAAGTTTTAGTTTTGAGTTGTTAAATATTTAAGCTCGACTCAATATATATATTTCTTCCCCAAGTATTTGAGCCTTTTGCTGCGGAAATAATTATTTTTGCGGAAAATAATAATTTTCGGAAAGGGAGAAATCTGTAGAGAGCAGACGACAGCATTTGAACGGCGAGAACCGTTCGCAAATTTATTTTTTTACCCACAATTTTGACATCATAGAAGCATTCTCAGAAGTCATCACGCATTCGAAGATCCACGACTTGATGATGGGGAATCTAAAGTTTGCGAAATACGTCTCGAAATGGAGAAAAAAGGGTAGACAATTGACATGTCCTGTGTGACTCGCTGTCGATAAGGAAGGGGGCCCCGATGCCGTGCGTTGCAATGTTTCGTTCGGAGCGCGAAGGCTGGCGATGTAACAGCTGGCCTGCATACCTTGTTTGCTGATTACAAACACAGTCTCATGGTCTTTACACACACACGCAGGCATGTCAATTTTCTACCCTTTTTTCTCCATTTCGGGACGTATTTCGCAATCTTTAGGTTCACCATCATCAAGTCGTGGGTCTTCGAATACGTGATGACTTCTGAGAATGCTTCTATGATGTCAGAATTGCGAGTGAAAAAATAAAACGAACGGTTCTCGCCTTTCAAATGCTGTAGTCTGCACTCCGCAGATTTCTCCCTTTCCGAAAATTATTATTTTCCGCAAGAATAATGATTTCCTCAGCAAAGGCTTCATTTTTCTAAATTTTATTGATTCGAGGATCTCGCAAAACCACGGATATTTCACAAGTCTTGCCCGGGTGCAGCGCAATATCACTGGTTCACCAGTGATAATTGAAAATACTGATTCAACCAGTAACAGTTTTACTGGTTCAGTTTAAAAGAGTGTAATTGTACAAAGCTTCTTAAAAGAACGCGATTGTGTAACATTTTTAACTTTATTTACACAGCTATAGAAGAGTACCGTGAAACTTTTAAGTCGGTTACGTCACCTCCAACAATATAAAGTATTTACGAGTGATGACTTCAGTGTCAACAAAATATATTTACACTCTCAACCTATTTTGCCTTACTTCAAAATGGAAATCAAAATTCCAAATCGATATTTCGGGATAAAAAAATGAAGCGAAATCTACCAGCTGTTTAATTTTAGAAACTTATTTAAATATCCTGCAAATCACGAATTTCTTTTTGGTTTTTCTCCCTAAGAAATACTTTTTGTCGGGAATGCAAAAAACTATTTAAGAATTTTTTTCTTTCGCTAGAGATATTTGTTCTTTTCGCCATACACAAATTCTGGCTGACTCAAATTTACGGTGGGGACGGTTGGCCTATGAGTTGCCTTGAAATTAGTCCACCTGACATCCTAGGTCCCAATTTTCAATTAAATTACAGTGGAAGAAATTGGTCCCATAGGCTAGAATTTGGTTAGCATTTAAGAGTCACAAGTCATTCTTATGTGAATCATGAGCTCACGTTAAAAAGAAAAAAAAAAGGTTAGGTAAACGAAACGGAATTTTGAACTCAGCCTTGCACTTAGCTGAATCAAAATGATGCCTGGTTTCGAAAAGTGAAAAATAACAGGGCGAGAATTTAGTAAAAAGCTGCTGGATATAAATTAAAAGAAAGAACTGTAATTAGGGATAAAATATACACGCACTCACGCAAATCGACTAAATTTATTCTCAATGCTTCTAGGAAATCAGGCAAAGTGCCCTTGGAAATGCCTAAGTCGAGATTTAGAGAGAATGACACGTAATTCTAAAATCAATCAAATAAGGTCAAGCTGGAACAGCTATATACTTTTCTGTACGACCTCATTTACCAATGATTGAGTAATGTTACAGTACGTTTAATGCGTGCATTTCGACTGCATTTTTTATAAATATCATAAATATTGTTTCAAAGTCGGTTCTCAAAACATCTGCAGCTTTGACGATTACATTATCATTACCCTCATTTCACCTACTTAGAAAAAAGTATGTCAGACGGACAGACACCGACGTGATTTTTAAACGCATGAATAAATACAAATAAATATAAATGTGTGGGAAGATAAAAAGAGTGTTGAATTCTACGTTAAAATTTGAAAATATGTGAGAAAGTATGAAAATATGCCCTATCGGGCCTAGTGAATATAACGGTCACTATGTGGGCAGTTTACGGACACGAAGTTGGGCAACCGTTCCGTCCACAAGGTCCGGTAGGATACCTCTGCACATCTAGATCTCAAAGTGCACATCTGGGAGTGTACCATCTGTGCACATGCGCATATGGGGCACTCCTAACTGTACACGTCAGAATGTAGACGTGTCTAGTTATACCACTGGCGTGAAGCTTAACAAATTTTCCTTAGACTTATAGATATATTGTATTATTATATTCACCGATGCAACTGAAGATTACAGCCAAGGATAAGGCCAGAGTATAGACAACCCTCATCTTTTCGAATTTAAGAAAACACTGTCTAATATAATAATGTACAACTTGATTCACAATGTAACTAATTAATATTTTGGTGCTTTATCAGGTTGTAAAGTGGGTACTGCAGTCGGTATTTCTTCGTTTTAAAGCGTCAAGGCTGTCTTTGTGAGATGTTAACATTCCATAAGAGTCAATGTTTATCCAATCTTTTACGTTTCAAGAAATTCTGGTTTTTACAAGAAAATTGTTTATAGTGTTCTCTAAAAAATAGGTCTGTCACGAAAATCTCGAAAGCATGGTTGTCGCTTTTCCTTAATGACGACCGGATAATTTTAAAAAACTCGAAAAAGGAATGTTGCCCAATTCAGACACACAATTGACAACTTAGTTTCAATTGCAGGGTCAAGAAGAATTTCACATTTACGTATATAATAAATCTGAAAAAATTTGAGATTGATTAATTTTAAATTTTATTTGACCAAAGCCAGGCATTATTTCAATTTACATAATTATTTTTGAAAACCAAAACCAAAATATCTCTTAGAGAGACAAACAGAAAAATCTCAGATTTACATAGTTGTTATGTACCCTGCTTATAAGTGATATAATAATAATAATCCCTATATAATCTGTAAATAGAATAATCAACAAAATGTATACTTGTAATTGCGCATGTACATGTAATTATAGACTTGAAAATTTTTATTTGATAATTACCTTGGCTGAATAAAAGCAGCTCAAAGCACCTCAGAATCGCCAATAGCACACTTTTTTGAACTCTCGGTTTTTACGCTCGTAAATCAAGCACTCAACGACGTCGATAAGTGCTTGTATGTAAACATAGAAGTGCAACTCCGTATGACGGGAGAAAGGAAACATCTAGAGCTACACTCAATGCTCTGATTTAGGAGGGGGGGGGGGGGTACCTTCAAAATCTCGATGCGTCATCAAGTATTTCTTAGAATTCTCAAACCTTCCGGAAATTTCTCAAAATTCTCAAACCTTCCAGAAGATTCTTAAAATTCTCAAACCTTTCGGAAATTTCTTAAAACTCTCAAACCTTCTGGAAATTTATGACCTTCTTACTCAAATAATAATTAAATTACATAAAATGCATATTAATTCAAATAAAAGTAATAGTAAAAAGTTGGTAAAAGGAACAACTTTTTAAAATAAGGGGGAAGGTGTAGCGCCGTTTGACTTTTCGGAAGTCCGGCGACGCCTTCTTAGATCGGGAATAATTTGAATTTGTATTCGTTAATAGAAAAGAACTATTATACCATTAAGCCATTTCCCTTTCGGGCTAGGCGTGACTTTCTCGGTTGGAAAATAGTATTGTGTATATGGGTGTATTGGTATAGAGTATATAGGTATAAGTTGGATAGGTATATAGGTGTAAAGTAGATAGGTATATAGGTGTTAGGTATATATGTTTTAGATTGATCTGGAATTCTCGTGTCATTTATTCAAATGACACGTTTATTCCGCAACACTGCTCCGACCCAGGTTGCTGATCAATCTCTCTAGCGATCACCCCAAGTGAAGAGCCTCACAAAATTGTTATGTATGGTTCCCCACTTGGGCCCATTAGAATCCAAGGTCTTTGTTTCAGGCTTCATTCATTCTATTGTCACTCTGTTTACAAACTATTTGTCGCCACACTTTTCTGTCCTGGCATACTACTCTAGCTTCCTTCACGTCCATGCATTTTTTCATGCAAGCTCGTGTGTTTCTATGGCTTCTTACGTCTCTTCGGATTAATGTCTCATTTACCGATTCTAACCATTCTTTCGGCGGTCTACCTCTAGGCATTCTGCCATTTACTTTACCTTTGTACACTTGTTTTGTCAGTCGCTCATCTTTCATTCTTTCAAGATGACCGAACCATCTTAACTGATTTCTTTCCCATGTGTCAACTATTGTCTCTTTTGCACCACATTCTTTGAGGATTGTCTCGTTTCGGACTTTATCCATCAGTGTTTTCCCGCATATTATGCGCAGAGGTCTCATGCTGATCGCGTTAATTTTACTCCTGTCCTTTTCTTGACATGTCCATGTTTCGCTACCGTATAGTACAGTCGGTATGAATATAGAATTATGTATGGCCATTTTAGCTTTTTTTGATATGTTTTTATTTGTTAGGATGGGCCCTGCTCTACCGATAACCTGCTTACCCTTATTTATGCGCCTATCTAACTCCCCATCTATTTTTCCGTCGCTAGTGAATAGACTACCTAGGTATACGTACTTGTCAACTTGTTCTAATCTCTCATCATTTAGATGTTGCACATTGTTTTCTCACTCTTTCCCTCAAACACCATGATTTTTGTTTTATTTTCGTTAATTTTGAGTCCCATGTCCTTCATGCTTGTATGAAGTTTATTCAACATTCTTTGCAAGTCCTCGACTGATTCTGCCATAACAATCTTGTCATCTGCGAAAGCTAACCCACGTACCTTAACTGTTTGGAGATCTACACCTTCTTCGTCGAAGAGTGCAGTTCTTAGACACTTATCCATGAATATGATAAATAGCCACGAGGACATAACGCATCCTTGTTTCACGCCTTGCGTAATATCGAACCAGTCACTCAGTTTCCCGTTTACCCTTACGCTCGCTTTACTACCTGTATATATTGTTTTTATTGCTTGCAGGAGCCCTCCATTTACTCCGTACTCTTTAAGGACTTCCCAAAGTTTACTTCTATTTACCGTGTCAAATGCTTTTCCTAGGTCAATAAATGCACAGAAAACTTTCTTTCCTACTCTCAAGCTTTTTTCTGTGATATGTCTTAGGCTAAATATCTGATCTGTACATGATCTTCCTGGCATAAATCCACTTTGGACTTCCCATATTTTTTCTTCTGTGATTTCCATTACCCTACGAATAAGTATTTTTGAGTATATTTTACTTACGGTACTTAGTAGGCTGATAGCTCTGTAATTGCTGCAGTTGCTTTTGTCTCCCTTTATTTTGTATATTGGTACGATAATCGCTTTTCTCCAATCGTCTGGGACTTTTCCTGTCTCGATACACAAATTTATCAATTCGCACAACCTGTGAGGCATGTACTCGCCACCGTATTTAAGCATTTCAGCGCTAATACTGTCTACACAAGCAGCCTTACCGTTTTTCAAATTCTTTATTATGTCTCTGACCTCAGTGACACAGACTTTTTCAATTGGGTTTTCTAATGCATTATCTTCTATGTCGCAGTTTTGTTGTCCTATATCTTCACCTCCTAATAGTTCTTTAAAAGAGTCTTTTAAAGCGTCTACTATCCCGTCTATATCATATAGCATTTCACCTTTGCTGTTTCTCATGCTGGCAAACTCTGTACTTTTACTTTCCTTCAACTGTTTATATAGTAGTTTCATTATTCCTCCAAAGCAGTTTTGTATTTTCTTCTCTTCTTCTGTTCTGATTTTACCTTTACTCCCCTTGACTAGTTGTTTAACTTTCCTATTTTCGTGTCTGTAATCATTCTTGAGCCTATTTCTCTCATCATCGCTAAGACCTGTCATGTTCAGGGTTTTTTTGTGCGATTTTTCTTTTTCTTTTTGGGCTGCCGCAATTTCATCATTCCACCACGCATCGCCAGACTTTCTCCCTACCACTGCCGTACCACAAACTTCAATCGCACTTTCAACAATGGTATCCCGTAAAAAGACCACGCGCCCTCTATATCTTTATTCCTTTCAAGCGGCTCCCAAATTGCCTTATCTATGCGTTCGTTTATCTTATTCTGAAAATCTATTCGAACTTCCGGTTTCTGTAAATCTTCAACCCTGATTCGCGTTTGTTTCGTTTGTTTGGTTCTCTTTCTTCTCCATCCCCGCCCTAAGTTCATTCTGGAGACTAAAAGGTAATGATCAGTATTGCATTCGGATCCCCTCATGACTCTTGTATCTTAAATAGAATACATATATTATATGTATAATAAAGATAGTTATTTGATAAGGAATTGATTAATATTAATTAATATTACCATAATTAAGAATATGAATTCAATTAGTTTACTTTATTGAATCCAATGATGCAATTGAGTGATGGTTAAGGGAATCAGGTTGCACAAAAATGTCATGAAATGGTGCAATGATGGAACATATTCTCTTTCTCTCTCTTTCTCATAAGAAAATTTAGATAGTTAAACGTTTATTTTTCAGCCTGATGGCCTTAAAAAATTGGCTTGCTTACACTTTCATTTTTTACAGAATTTCCTTACAACTAACCCTTAAAAACTAACATCCATCCATATTTTATCTCTAAGACCGGACGCTCTTATCGCCTTGCCTTCCTCGGTTCGCCTCGCCTCACTCGCATGTCCCTACTTTCTCTCTCGCACTTATCTACTATTTACAATATTTACATATTACTTATATATAATTCCTCTCCTATTTACAATCTTTCCTTCTCCATTCCTCTTCCTCCTTCCTTCTCTTCTTCTATCTCTTACCCAATACTCCCTTCACCCATGCTACTGCCCTTTTGCCCCCCCCCCCTTTCATGCATCAATACCTTCATCTGCAATCCATTCGTTCTGAAATACCTTTCCCTTTCAACCTCCATCTTCCCACACCCTTTCCTGTTCTCCTTCTCCCACCAACACTCCCTAACCAGCTTACTTCTCCCCTATTCCAAAAATTTTCCCTCATATTTCAACGCCCGACTTCCCGCTAGAATCCCTACACTCGTTCTCCCCGTCTCCCTCCTGACAACATAATTAGGCGTGTTCATTGCCAACTCCAGTGTCCACTTTATATACCTCTCCTGTATCCCATTTACCCCTTATCCTTTATCCTATTCCTATTTCGCATTACCCCCAACTTTTCTTCCCAGCTCTCCAACTCCACAACCAGCACTTCCTTCTCCTTTCTCCCCTCCAACTTAACTTTCCCTACCATGCCTTTAACCCATCCTATGCTCTGTAGCAGCGCTTCCACACCCTCCCTTTCTTCCCCGCTCTTTAGCTTCAACCCTCTTATCACAATATTATTTCTCCTGTCTGCCTTCTCTTTTCTCTCCATTCTCAACTCCATTGCCCTTATCCTATCCCTATACGCTCTCTCCTTCTTTCTTTTCATTCCTAAGCTCTCCCACTTTTTCTTCTATCATATTCTCTACCCTCTTCCAAATACCTTTAATATCCCTCCCCCCACCCTCGTCTCCTTCTTCCATTTCCATCCTGCCCTTAACCTTTTCAAGCCTTTTTTCCGTTAATTCCTTCCACACCCTAACCTCCTCTCCCATCTGCTCTATTTTAACTTCTTTTTCTTTCCTTTCCCTCTCTAACCCTTCTACTCTCTCCCTCAGTTCTTTCACCTCGTTTTCCCATTCCTCATCTCTGATTCTCAAATCCTCCCTCATGCCTTTCATCTGCTCCTTAGTCCCCCTTACGTCCTCCCTCAGCCCCCTGATCTCGCCTAACAGCATCCCGAGAACCTCCCTCTCCGACTTTCCCTCCATGGGGGGGGGGACCTACGTGCTCTCCCACTTTTTTTTAACGAACTCTCTACCTCGCTTTTCTCCGGACTCTCTTGGCTGTCTCTCTTCCTCTTCACGAGATCCTCCCCGTCACTTGCGCTCGACGCCCTCTCTCTTACCTTCTCGCTTCCTTCGTTTCCACCGTTCCGCTTTCTCCCTTTCCCCGACGCGCTGCTCGACACCGGATCACGCACTGTTGGCCGTCGTGGCACGTGGAAAATTTCCTCCCCTCAATTTCACTACCAGCACTGCCAGCACTCTCACTGCCAACCTCCCGCTCATCACCGGTATCTGGGACCTCTACATGCAGTAACCTCCGCAGTTGCCTTCTATCGGCGCCAAATTTTCCCCTTATTTCCTTTTTTTTCAATTCCTCAAAGCCCCTGCAGACACCCCTTTCTCTCCCTTAACATCCCCCAACTCTGCGAGAACCACCCTTGACCCCTCGGAGGCTCAAGACTCCTGACCACAAACTCCCCCGATTCCTTGTCAACCTAACCTCACTTTGTCTATCTAACTAAATCCCACCTCACAAATCCCACTCCACACTCCACTCACACCTTGCACACTTTGTCTAACTAAATCCCACCTCACAAATCCCACTCCACACTCCACTCACACCTTGCACACAAATGCCGTAAAATCCTCTCACCACCTGTCACTGAACACGTTCTCACTTCCGCCACCAACATGCAAGTCCATATGTAAATGTATGATAGATATTCGTCATAGTAATTAAGGATATCCGGTAAAGACAAAGTCCCGACAAAAGGGCGCCGAAAATCTGCGATAAACAGGAAGGAGGTGTTGACTCATGGGATGCAATCCATTAATCAGCTTGGACTGATCTTCACCCAATTTTGTGACGTCAAGGGTGAAATCATCCACGGACTGATTGGTGGATGGTGTCGACATCGAAATGTATTAGAATTGTGATTGATTCGTAGTGACGACATTCCGAGTGCGAACCCCTCCTACGTCATCAGACTTAAGTTTATAAATATAGGGGCGTGCGTTCGAAACGTCAGAAGAAAGCCTTCCAGCCCTTAAAATCGTTATCGAACTTCGAACAAATTCTCTTATATAATTCTTGCACAATTTGAGTCAATCGTTCGACTAACTTCAAATTGAATTTCAATCAATTAATAACAAATATTTCTTGAAATATCAATTATAAACAATTTTTCATGTCAGCTTCGGAGAGCATTTTATTTGATTTGCTGGAGATTTTCTCCGATCCTGGCTAGCAACCCTTTCTACTTTGCAGGGTCTACGACGAATTTTACTTAATTGTGATAATTGTCTATTCACCTACGGGACAATACAATTTACCCTGCCCTGCGTTCAAGTAGAATCAAACTCTGACTCAGGTGCGGAATCAACTTAAAACATTAAATGAGTCAACTTTTCATTTAGCAAGTGAATTTAACTTCAAAATAAAGACGATTAAATCTGATGTGGACGCGCGCGTTTGATAACAATAGTGTACTAAAACTTTTGTGAACAATTGGATTAATGTGATTGTGGAAGATACGTGAAATTGTGAATAACATTTGTGAAGGAATTGGGAACGTTCAAACCCAAAACAAAACTGTGTTAAAATGCAGTAAGAAGTTCCCCTAATAATTTCCAGTGACATATCAAAAAAACGTTTCCAAAATGTTTGTCTTTCGAATTTTTTCGTAGTATTTTCGAAAAAATTAAACCAAAATATCAAGTCTTATGAAAAAATGTTTGAGAGAAAAATTATAGATTTTTTAAAACGCTGCAATTCTTCTCTAAAACTTTTATACTTATCTGTCGTCATTTGGTCTGAAATAAAAATTTTCGACTTATTTATTTTCGATGCATAAAACCAGAAAAAAAAGAAAACGAGTCCTATAGAAAAATGGTTAAAACAAAAATTGCTGGTCAAGGAATACTGGTTAACAAACTCGTTTTTCCTCTTAGGACCTAAAAAAAGTTTGCCAAAGCTCGATTGGATCCGTTCATTATTTTGGGAGTTATCGTGTTTACGGTCGGGCGGACAGACGGACAGACGCCATCAACAAAACTTGATTTTCGGCTTGAGGGGTTCTCAAAACTGGAGACTCGTTGAGAAACTGTGGTGTCAAATTTCGGACAGTTCTAATACTTTCTCAATCATAAATTATGAGAATGTAAAAAGATGACATTTTTACCAAAATAGTTCAATTTTCTACCAAAAAGGACGAATTTTGAAATAGAATACAGGAAGTTTGAACTGAAAAAAAACCAAGAGGTTGAATTTTTAACCGAAAAGATAAATTGTTGACGAAGAAGATTAGTTGAACATTATTTTCAACTAAATCGTTGAGTTTTCAACCAAAAAGTATAATTTTTTGAACAAATGAGATGAATTCTGTAGCATAAATATAATAGTAGAATTTCAATTAAAAACAATGAACTTTTAACGCAAAATATTTGGACTTTCTTATTGGGTTCTATTAATTCAGTTAGCACTTAAGCGAAAAAAACGAGAAAATTAGTCTTCTTGGTTAAGGAATCATCTTTTGGATTGAATGTTCAACTCTGTTGTTGAAATTTGTTGTTGTAAATATTCGTCATTTTAGTTTATAGTTCATCTCTTTAGTCGAGAATTTGACTATTTTGTAAACTACATAGCTGGAAATTCAAGAATGTTGTGGAAAATTCGTCTTTTTATGGTGAAAAGTTGATTTTCTTGGTCGAAAATTCATCCGTTTTGGTTCAAAATGCAACTGCTTGGTTAAAAATTATTATATTTTAGTTAAGGATTCAACTTTTTTGTTGAAAAATTATATTTCCTGTTTGAAAATTAACTGTTTTGTAGATAATTCGTCTTTTTGGTCTTAAAATTCAACAATTTTGTTGATCATCTCTAGAGAGGTGATAAGGGCGGCCATGATTGCACATGGTTTGCGAACTGCAGTCGTGGAATGCACCTGCACATGTAAGGCAACAGAAACCGAAAAACGACTAAGGGTGGTACAACTTTATGTGAAACTGTTGACTCAGGATGTCCGCAAGGAGGCGTTTTATCGCTCCTGCTGTGGTGATTGGTAGTAGATTAACTATTCACGAGTCGGGGCTATCACATTATAGGCCACGCGAACGATATACTAGTCATTGTGCGCGGCCAGCATCTGGATGCGCCCTTCTGGGTGGTGCAACAAGCACTGGAGATGGTGGATTCTTTGTGCAAAAATACCAGAATATCAGTCAATTCGAGTAAGACGGACGGGGTTGTATTCACTAGACGGTACAAGTGGAGAACTAAGGGACTCTGAAATTGGGAGGACACAAATGGAAATCAAAGAACGAGCTAAATGTCTACGTGTCATCTTAGATAAGAAGCTGTTATGGAACGAGAACCTGGAAAACAAGTGCAAAAAGCTGTTGCGACTCTATGGCTCTGTAGGAGAGCCAGAGAGGAAAGCTGGGGCTTGAAACCGGAGACACTTATGTGGATCTGTAGAGCGATCCTGCGAGCAAGGCTAACCTATGCGGCGGTGGTCTGGTGGAGCAGGGTTGAACTGTCCACTGTGAAGTCTCGACTGGAAAGAATCAGAGAACTGGATGTAAAAGGCGTCACTAGTATCTTGAAGTCGACACCCATGGTGGAATTGGGGGCAGTAACAGAGTTAAATCCCCTCCATCTCATCATCAAGGCCGTGGCTGTTAAGGCACCTTAAAGATTAAATATGGTAAGCGGTGGAAGGATCTCGATGGCAGTGCGAGTCCCAACCGATGTCGCGAGTAGGCCGACCCTGAGCATGCTCAGGGACAAAACCCTCATTCGCTATATCTGCGACAAGAAGTATCGTGTTAGCCTATATCCACGAAAGAGAAATGGGTTAACGGCGAGTCACGCCTGCCTAATGATGAAGATAACTGGTTTACAGATGGCTCCGGGAGCAAGGAGAAAGCGGAAGCCGGTGTTTCTCGGAGAACGAGTGGAATGGGCATCACTATCCCGATGTCGTCCTACGCCACAACCCTACAATCGTAAATTATGACCATGCTCCAGTGCGCCTACAAGGCACATGTGTATGGCAACGAAAGAAACATCTGTATCTGCTCATACAGCAGGGCTGTCATAATGGCCCTGAATGGAACAACGACTAAGTCTCTACTAGTATGGGAGTGCTATGAGGCACTGAACAATGTAGCGATGGAAAACCGAGCGAGTCTACCTTGGATCCCTGGACACATCGGCATCAAAGGCAATGAGATATCAAACAGGTTACAAAACTAGCAGAAAGAGTAAACTTCACTGGTCCCGAACCAGTTGCAGGCACTTCCAGTAGGTTAGTAACTGAAGAAATCAAGAGTTTGATGACCGCGGAACATCAAAAGGAGTGAAGAATGGTATCTAGCTACAGGCAGGCCAAAACACTCATGGGTTTAAATTTAAACTCTAACCGAACGAAGGTAATACTTAAGTTCGGAAGGAAGTTCCTGACAGAAATGTTTATAGGACGTGGAAACTCGGCCATCAGAGATATAAGATAGGGATCGCAGATAGACCCCTTGGTCGCCTGTGCAGAAAAGATAATGAGACAGCTATTTATATCCTTTGTTACTCTCGCGTTTGCGGGGCAACGTCTGCTATTCACGGGCAGTAACTGAATCAGTGAGTCAGACATATCGACATATAGCGTGGCTGCGGTCCTTGCCGTATCCTGAGGGCTACGACGTCACGCTTAGTCATACAAGCACGGAAAAAATTATGATATACTAGACGCACTTCCTATAGTACAGCAGCTGTAATATAGGCTCGGGGCAACAGCTACGCCGATTTATGGTGATGAGTTGCGCGAAAATAAGAGGCAACTGTTGTCCCTCAAGGATGGGACGGCTCCTATCCCGAAACTGAGGCAGCAGTTGTACGGTAAAAATCTCCTGTGAAAATTGTAATTTTGGCGTTTTCGTAATTTCGTGCTTCTTTTTGGTGTTTTTGGTATAAAAGCGTTGTCTTTAGTGCAGTGTTTTTGTTTTTCAAAGGACTTATGCATCTCTGAGTCTCTGGATTTTTCAAAGTTTTTATCTTTAAATCTGCATCGGAAAGGTAAGAGAATATATATTTTTTTGACATAAATGAGGTTATTTGAACGACATCATCAGTTGCATCGATGAAAATTTGTAGTCGAAAATTTGAAGCGATGTTAAGTTTTTTTCTTTTCAATTAAGGATTCGAAATTTATAAGCTTAGGCATTTGATGTTACACGTTTTACAAGACTTCACCTTTTTACACTTCCATACTTAAAACATTTCTATAAATTTGTAACTGTTAATTAACTCTAATGGTTTCAAATTTTAAAGCGTTTTCATTTGGTTCTTCAAAAATATTGAAATTAGAGAATTTTTTATTTTAAATTAAAAATTCTTAAATTGAAATAATTTAGAATTGAATAATTTTAAATTGAAACATTGGAAATAGATTGGTTTAATTTTTGAATCTTTGAAAATTGCATCGTTTGAAAATAATTATATTTTATTTAATAAAAAATAATTATAAGTAATGCTTAGCTAAAGAATTGTAAGCTGAAATGTCCAATGTTTTATAGTTTCAAATATACATGAGTACAAAATTGCAAGCTTTTAATATTTCGAACTGAAAGCCCAAGTAATATTTTTTATCGTGTTAATTATTTTTCTCGAAAGCCAATAATTGCAAAATTTTCAGTTTAAAACGGTTTGAATGAAAAGAGTTTGTAATGAAACCATTTAGAATTAAAAGTCTTAACATTGCAATATAGACCTGAATTAGAAGACATGCGCAAGCTTAAATAATCATTTCAGTATTAATAATTGACAGCTGAAAATAAGAAGACTTAACTGGTACCAAAATTGACCAATTTCAAACTCAAAGTGTCCAAAATTGATTGTTTCTGAATTTGAAGTAATCGGAATTGTGTTTGAATTGTGAATGCGAAATATTTCGCATATGTGGAAACTATTTTTGTACAAAGATAACATGAATGATATTTAATTTTTAGTTACAACGTTGGATAGGGTTCGACACAAGCGATAGAAATATTTAGAGAATATGTTTCATCAGAGACTTAATGTCGACGAGTTGCTTGCGGCTCGGCTAGAAAGGCGTTTAGACGGGCAGAATACCCAAAAATTGAAAGGTATTATGCATATATTAAAGCTCTAATTATGTCCTCATTTCGACGCGACAATAGAATTTTATAGTAGGAGAAAACTAGACAAATTTTGAAGGAAAAGAACGAAAGTTAGAAAAAGAAAGCGGCGTCAGTAACAGAAATTGGCGCGCGAATTTAGAAATCGAGTGACGCAACCGAAAACAAACCCCAAGCTTTCCCGCCCTCAGTAGATACTTCCGCTACGTGGTCAGGCCACGCGAATTCCCCAGTAGAAAAAACCGAGTGAACGTGCCGGTTTTTAATCAGCCATAGGAACCCTGAGCTAGGCCGTGAGAATAGAAACGGAATAATAAAAAACTAATGAATCTTAGATCGGGAAAAATAAAAATTATTCCGAAAATGGCAAATCCAGTAGAAAATGTCAGAGATAATAGGGAAAATGAGATAATTCCAGAAATTTTAATCGAAGAAAATAATGAACAAGCAAGCGCAAATAATTTAGTAAATCAAAACATTGAGAGTCAATCGTTCGAAAACAATGATAGAACAGAAAATTTAGTGAGAAACATTAATTTCGAATCAGTAAAGGTTAGAAGAGATTTAGATTGGGGGACGGTACAACCGAATCAAAACACAGGTGCAATCCCAAGAACGAAAAGACAAACACAAACGCATACAGAAAGTAGGCCAAACCCACACCGACATAACAGTAGTACCCAGCAAATACGAGCATTTGGTTTACTGTCTCCCAATACCGAAAATACGTTAGGTAATTGGAGAATAGAAAATGAGAACAGTAGCACTTTTGAAAGTCCGGAGTTAGAAAGAAATAGAATAGATAGCGAAATAGAAACGAAGAGAAAAGAACTCGAAAAATTAGAAAGAGATAGAAGACGTTTAGAGTTGAGTAGTTTAGAAAGAGATGAAATACTTAGAAAAAAAAATGGGCAACGAAAAAGAAATCGTCCTCATCTGTAGCACATACTACAGACACTTGAAAGTTGGCAGCATAGCTGGCCACACATGCCCAAAAACAGTGGACATAGTACAACCACCAGAAGGGAGACAAGAATCGGAGGAGGAGAAAAGAGACAGAAAAAAGGAAGAAGAACTGAGAAAAAAGGGATATACAGAGTTCTGGATGGGATTAGAAATCAACAAAATAAGGGAGGAAACAA
>CAKNYM010049165.1:29642-72427 GCA_932195095.1 Andricus curvator
AATCCGGGCCGAGGCAGATTTTTTCTCGTTTCTCCAGAAAATTATTTGACCAGTATTCGGTAATATCTAACATCATAAATTAATTATCATATTTATCGTCAAGAATTAATCTATTTTGGTTGAAAATTCATGCATTTTGTTAAAAATTCAACTATTTTATTTGGCTGGAAATTAACTTTTTTTTTTAATTCGTGTTTTCGGTTTGAAAATGCAACTGTTTTGTAGAAAATTGGTCTTCTTGGCTTGACAATGCAACAGTTCCGCGGAAATTATTTTCCTTCGTTGTTTCAAAATTCGACTTTTTCGTTTCAAAATTTATCTCTTTCGGTAAAAAAATCGAATTTATTTTGGTTGAAAATTCGTTTTTTTTGGGTTAAATTAAAGTGTATTTGATTTCAATGTAAATCTTTTTTGGTTGAAATAATATCAACTATTATATTTTTCACTGAGAATTCACCTATTTTGGTTGAAAATTCATGTATTTTTTAACAATTCAAATGCTTTATTTGGTTGGAAAGTAACCTTTTTTTGAAATTTTTTTTTGATTTAAAAATACAACTGTTTTGTATAAAAGGCGTGTTCTGGACTTGGAAATGGACGATTCAGAGGACATTTTTTCTTTCTTGTTTCCAAATTCGACTTTTTCGTTTCCAAATTGACCTTTTTTAGGAAAAAAATCTAATTTATTTTTGTTGAAAATTGAAACATTTTGGTAGAACATTAATCTGATATTGGTTGTCGATTCAGCTATTTTGTTGAAAATTTTTCTTTTTTGGTCGCAATAATATCAAGTATTATATTTTTCGTGTAATGAAGATTTTTTTATTGGCGTTAGGGTCGATCATGTTTATTTGTTTTGTGTTCTACAACTAATTTTTGAAGAAGATATCTATTTTTAATGAAATCAAAGTTAGATTTTTTATGTTTTGTCCCGGACTGACTCACTGGACTCGTCAGTAAGGTTATGTGAATCAGTCCTACCTTCATTTCAATTGATCTAAATTCATTATAATGTATGAAAAAAAAATTCGTTTATAAGTTTGTAAATTTGATAAATTTTGCAGGCAATAATATAGTGCATTTCAACCACGGATAGGGGTTGAAACTTAATATAATTGATATAAATTTCGATTTGATATTTCAAAACACACAACCAAATTTTTTTTAAACTGTTTTTTTGGCCACGGATAGAGGCCAGAACTTAAATTAAAAGATCAACAATTACCAAGTTGAAGAGAAATTATTACTATTTTAGTGAATTGATTAGTGAACCAAAAAACGAAATTTTAAACTTATCACCAGTAATTTTCTTCCTTCTCTTCCATATATTATTCTTGTTACAACTGCGCGAATTGAGGCTTAGTCAAATGTAAAAAACAATTTAAAAGATTAACAATGAATCCGTTCTTAATTATAAATAATTAATTTGCACTCGTGGGATGTTTTTTATGAATTACACAGCAGTAATAATTGGTTTGAATATTTTTTGCATTGTTAATTCATTCGTTTTTTCAAAATCATATTTTCTTCAAAGTTTACTAAAAAAATTCAATCAAAAAATCGAAGATTAAAACACTCTAGCGAATTCATTCAGATTCCATTTTAAAGAATAATTAAAAGTCGGTTAAAAATTGTTGCCCAAATTTTCTCTTGAACATTTTTTCCTCGATTTGCTCTACTGTGAGAATGGAGTCCTGCTAGCAGCCCAATAAAATATTATAGTACCTTGAGACATGTACTAATATTAATTGACTTTGTGATCACATTTAGGGCCGCTTTAGTTCCGGCAAATAAAACATTTTTGAGGTTCGTTCAAAGAATTCATTAATAAAAAATCCATACATTTGTGCTTCCAGAATCATATCCGATATGTGTGAATTGTTTTCGCATGAAACCACCGAAACCAGAACCAAAGCCGCCGCCGCCATTGCCGCCGCCGTCACGGCTGCCGACACCGCCACCTATCTTAACTCACATACCAAACTTACCTCCTCGACTAGCGATTAATAGTCAAGGAAAATATGATGCAATATGGTTTGAAGGACAAATTTTTAAAATCCAGGATCCTGAACCTGAAATAACACCTGTTAAACCACCTGTTGGATCACCTCGTAAGACCAATCATTTACAAACTCAAATACAATCTAAAAAAAATCGGAGAATTCTGCCAAAAATTTTAATTAGAGGAGGGAGTGTGACCTTTATATGCCTCTCTCCAAGAAAAAAAAACCGTAATTAATTTGTTATTTTACCCCCCCCCCCCCCTTAAACACGTTTATGGTGGCGAAAAAAGTACCCCACGAAAGTGCAAGAAGGTTGCAGAAACCTCGGAGGATCCTGGACATGTTCCTGCACACGATCTTGCACACGAACCTGCGCAGGTAATCTTGACGGTTCCTGTGCAGGAATTCGGCGAATGATGATGATGAAACATGATGAAACATGATCCTGCAATGGTACCTGCACCGATAAAGGAACCTTTGAATGATCGAGTATAGGTTCCTGTACAGGTTTCTTTGCGAAGTAAATTGAGACGCGGGTTCCTGTACAGAAACACGTATGGGGTCCTGTACAGAAAGTCGTAGCGAAAACTCATGTTGCTTACAGCTATAAAGTTACTTTCCTTTTATTCCTTTGAAGATCGAACTTACTATCGAGAGAACTGAGCCACTAACGAACCCTCCCGGATTAGTTCCTATGCAGGTTTATATGCAGAATCCTGAAGAAGTTTCCGTACAGGAACCCGCGTCTCAAAGCACTCTGTAAAGGAACCTATACAGGATCATTCAATCAATTACCTCGTGACATCCAGGTGTCACGAAGTTAGGTGTATCAGCCCGATTCTATAAAATTCAATCAGTAGTTAAGAGGTAATCTAATAAATACTCACCCCTGTGGCTAGTATTTTCACTAGTAGTCCACAAAATTTTGCCATTCCTCAGACGTTCGCTCCTGGGAGTCAAATAGATACCCTGAGCAAATCACTATAGATTTGCGTCTGTCCCCGAAATGGTGCTCAATCTTCATTGCCACCAAGTCTCTAAAAGAACATATAGTGTCCATTGCAGCATCCAGTTGTCTTATCCACCTTTTCCGAAGACAAATCCGGTGCTCTGTTCACGGGTGTAACTTTGGTTTTAGAGAGGTTCTTTATATTGATTCTCTTTAATCCATAGGGAGACCTGCAGTCAATCTTCTTGAGACTCCACCACTCCTGCTCTGCAGTTATCACAAGTGTGGTAGCTTGACTACTCGCCTTGACATCGATAACCTTTCATCCTTCCGTTTTAATTGTTGGATTTTAGATTGTTATCCTTTAAAGTACTGCTGTTGCTTCTACGGATATACTAGGAATCCAAGCCAGCAGCTTTACTGGCCTTGGGAGGTTTTTTCTGTCAATCACTTTGACCTCAGCTTCCACCCAAGGTTGTAATCTGCCAATAGCTTCAATGAGCCAAGTTCCAGAACTTCGTCCGAACATATGACGATGAGGGTATCTTTTTGAGGCGGCAATCGTGAAATCTTGGGATGACTTCTGCAGGTTGCACTCTATCCATTTTCTTCTCTAATGCCGCTTCAATTGCTTTGGCCTGATTGTCTTCGAGTTTGGTTATTGAGAACCTCTCATCAGCGACTATGGCCATTTCCACGTGACTTTGAAGACCAACGGAGGGCTCTCTTGTTAGTCGCTATGCGGGCCGTAGGCCATTCCCGTCTCAATTCCAAATTGGATGTCGGTCCGGAAGGGACCTTGACCCAGGGATCCAGCAATTCCGTGTTAGCTAGGCTCTTTCACCCTTCTGCCATACTACAATCATACATAGTAGGAGAGCCCGTGTATAGGGATCCTTTCATCTAACACGGGAGAGCTTTCGACAAATTTGAGAAAATCACATTTTTTGTCTCTCATTGTGAAGAAATTTTCGCAGTTAGTTTCATTGTGAAACTTACCGCTGTTATATGTGAAACAATTAAATAGGTATTTAGTACTTCAATTTTCAGGGGCCGTTTCATCCCCAAAAACCTGATTTGACCTAGGTTTCCTTGTAAGATCTTTGTTTTTTTAGGTAATATTAACTATTTGCGATCACATTTAGGATATCCTCATTTCGGAACAATAACTTCAGGATTTACTGAAAAAATTTAATAATAAAAAATACCTATATTTCTTCTTACAGAAGAAAGTCTACCAAGGCCTACTAATATCGAAGGATCTGGGTCCTCGACATCCCAAAAAGGTCAGCCCAGAATATCAGCACATTGGCTCCCAGAGATTCACCGGCCCCGTAGTCCGCATAATTCCAATCACCAATTCTATGGTATGCCAACCGAGGAGTTATATTCATCTTTAAAAAAATTAAAACTAATACAAAGTAGCAAAAAGCTTCAAATACGTGATATTTTAAATTGCATGCAAAGATTCGAGTGTTAATATTGACCTAACTGATGTTTTTGTGTATTGACCAGCTGAGAGTATCCTTGTCTAAAAAATATTGTTGTCGCTTTTCTTTAATGACTATTGGGTAATTTAGAAAACTCTAAGGATGGAATGTTGCCAAATTTACACACATAATTAAGAATTCAGTTTCAGTTGAAGGACAGTGACAAAGAATGTCACATTTGTGTGCATAATAGAACTGACAATTTAAGATTCATTAATGTCAAATTTGATTATTACATTTTCTGTTAAAATAAATTCTTTTCTACCAAACGAAAGGGAATTTTCCACAAAAGCGTTGAATTTACAACCAAACTGATGAATCTTTGATTAAAAAAATGAATTTTCAACAAAAAGTGTAATAGTTGACATTTCCACTAAAAAATATTTCAATTTTCAATCAAAAACTGCTAGATTAAACCAAAAATAAGAATTTTCAACAAAATAGTTGAATTAAATTAAATTAATTAAATTAAAAAAGATCAATTTTCTAGCAAAAATGAAATAGCAAAATTTTTTGTATAAACAAATCATTTTCGACAAAAAAGAAGAACGATATCACAACAAAATTGGTTAAAATTTTAACCAAAAGAATGAACTTTTAACTGAAATGATGCATATGAATTTCCAATCAAAGAGATTAAATGTCCATCAAAAGCAATTGTCGACGAAAAATGGAATAGTTGTATTACATTTTATTACTCTCCCTTTTACGGGTTTGATGGCTCCGTTCCCTTTACATCTCTTACAATTTCACTTAACCACTATGCCTCATGCTTAACTTAACCTATAATCAAATCTTTTCCACCTCCCGCTTCGAACCAGAATCCTAAATGACAAAATTCCTCTACAATTTTCACCATTTCCCCATTTATCTTCCATTTATACTGTACTTCATTCCTTCTCTTCCTGAAACGTACCCTTTTTGTCTTCGTCACATTAATAGTCAGGTCTTTCTCTCTCACATATATTTCGAATACTTTCATTAGCAAGTTCATTCCACTTTCATTCACTGCCGGAAGCACCACATCGTCCGCGTACGCTAACGAGTATATTCTCTTATTTCCTAGAACTGTACCTCCTTTACCTTTATTTTCCATTTTCTCTTCTTGGTCTGCTAACAATATGCAAAACAACAACGGGCTTAGCGAGCACCCTTGCCTGAGACCCCTCCCTGTCCAGAACTCCTCTCCTTTCTGTTCGTCGATCCTCACCCTTGTCTTCGTCACCGTAAAGACCTCTTTTATCCTCTTAATCAGCTCTTCCTCCACCTCCCTTTCTTTCATTGCCTTTCACAAAACTTTCCTATTCACCGAGTCGAAAGCTGCCTGAAAATCTACAAAGAGTGCGACCAGTTTCCTTTTTTTTGTCCCAGGTTCTTGTTGACTAGATAATTCAGAACGAAAATGTTATCCACTGTCCCCATCCCCTTCCTGAATCCTGTTTGATTGTGTGGAATACTTCCTTCCTCTTGTACCTGTTCTTCTAATCTCTTCCTAAGCACCTCCGCGTATACTTTATACGTTACTGACATGAGAGTGATTTCTCTATAATCCTCCACTTTTCTACCCCCTCCTTACTTTAATAAAGCAACTACCAAACCTGTACTCCACTCCTTCGACCATCCTTCCCCTCCCCATACTTCCGTCAAATTTCAACGCTTCATTCTCCACCCCATCCTCTCCTGTCGCCTTGTTTCTTTTTAACTTCTCAATTGCTTGATTCACCTCCTCTTTGGTCACCTCATTCCCGTCCATTCATACCGTCCATTCATCCATACTTATCTCTTCATTGATTCCTTTCCATCCACTCCTTTCTCTATTAATCACCTCTCATTCTCTTCCTTCATTTATTGCTTTCTCTACCTCCTCCACATCCCACCATCCTCTCTTCCCCCTTCTTTCTTCCTCACTTGGCCTAATTTCTTACACTATCTTTTCTACCCTTCTCCTCATCTTACACAACATCTCATCCACGCCTCCCCCATCTTCAATCACCACATTTTCTTCTTCCATTCTTTGCGTATATTCTCTTAGCTTATCCACTAGGGTAGATCGAAAATAACCTTTTTTCGAAATTGATATCGGCTCGAGTGAAAAAATGTTCTATCTGGTGACACTATGAACTGTGCCAAATTTCATTTTGATCGGATAATATCTTCAGCCCCCACAGCGGTAATGGGGGGCCATCATGAGCCCTTCTCTCCTTACCGGGTCACGCGACCGGCTCCAGCCTCTCGCTCCGGCACTGCAGCCACAGCGCGCTTGCTTTTTCAGACTTGTCGAGAGAGCTTTGGTGTCGATTACTGGATTTTACTTCGCTGTACTTGTTTTGACGTCTTCCCACTTACATCTTCATGCCTTCATGATTCCGGTTGCTAGTAGGGCAGAGAGAAAATGCGCAATCGTGGGTCATCCCTGTGATTTCGATGGACGAACACTTCCAACAGCAGGGGGTGTTGTCAGGTGCTTACTACATGTTCGGTATGAGCTAATGGAGGGCCAGGGAAATAGGAAACAGCCATCCATTAATGACGTAGCTTGTTTTGTTGCCGAACAACTAGAGGAACAGTGGGCAAAGGCATCAATTCCCACAATACCTGTAAAATCAATTCAGGACAAAATTAAGAAGTTAAATTAATCTTACCTCGTGATAAATACTAAAGCCAATATTATATTTGAAGTAGCAGTATGCCGGTTCTCAGTTGACAAAGATGTAACAAAAATGCTGGACCGTAAACAACAGAGATTTTCTAGAAAAGAGGCCTATTGTCAGAAAGTAACACAATGTCACATACAATATCACTCTTCTGCAACCGTTGGCGACAATGTTGAGGATGAGGAGGGTCTGTGTGATACATCTGAACTGGATTCTTACTTTATTTTGCAGGAGCTCTCTCGTCCCCAACTACAAATGCGGGAAAGATTGCCTCTAGTAGCAAAAGTAACCGATCGTTTTGGAATCTCTGATGTAGCAGCAGCTGCTATTGCCATTTCTACACTAAAATATTTGGGACTAATCAATAAGGATGACACTACCAAAGCAATTGATCCAAATAAAAAAAGGAGAGAGCGCAAAAAAGCAAGGGTTGAAACAACTGAATCACAGAAAAGTCTCGAAGGTCCTTTATTAGGCATTTATTTCGATGGTCAACGAAATGTTACACTGCAGTCAGGAACAAAAAGGAAAGTCGGCGAGGAGCACATGTCATTAATATCGGAACCAGGTGCAATGTACATTGGTCATGTGACTCCTTGTGGTGGTCTTGCACCTCAACTTTCTGGTTGCATTTGAGAGTTTCTTGAAGCAAATAATCATGACTTGAGCCAGTTAGAAGTTATTGGTACCGATAGCACACGATTGAATACAGGAGCCATCGGCGGAGCTATCACTCTCATTGAAAACCACCTGGGTAAAAGTCTGCAGTGGCATATTTGTTTTTTGCATTTCAACGAATTGCCTCTCAGACATTTTATCTTGCATCTTGACGGCCCAACAAGTGTTCCTAATTCCTTTACTTTCCCGGTTGGTAAGCAGTTGAAAATCTGGGAACAAAAACCAATAGTCAATTTTAAAGCAATCACAGCTGACTTACCTGAAATTGATCCGAAATTGCTTAGCACAAACCAAACATACCTGCTTGAAATCTGCAACGCTGGTTCTTCCGGCAATTTCCTAGATGCTCTTTCTGATGAGGATCCCGGTGCACTCTGCTATCCACGCTAGCTTACAGCAGCAAACAGAGTTCTTCTACTGTACGTCACCAAAGAGAGGCCCTCCAGAATCCTGAAAATGATAGCAAAATTTATTATTCGGGTGTATGCTCCTGTATGGTTCATGATCAAAAGAAACTGGCTTCATCCTGAAAACTTGATGTTGACGATGCTTTCCGACAGTAAAAAGGCTGACAGAGCGCAAGCTGTAGAATTGATTCAAAAGACGAGAAGTAATCGACATCAGGAAAATTTTTGCCAGTTCCGACCACCAGGAGTAAATTTTTCTGCTGCAGAATACTCTGATCTTATTGATTGGCAAAATGTCACTCCTCCACCTGCTGTGCGAGATATAACAGACCAGAAACTGGAAGAGGCATTGGAAGATTGTGATTTTGTCGAAAGGTTGCCCGAGTTTCCATGCCATACTCAAGCAGTTGAGAGGACCGTGCAATTAGTAACACGGGCATCTCTCAAAGTATGTGGCCCGGAGTCAACTAATTAACTAATAGGTAAGTCGCTCATGCTTGGTTGGTTGGGCAGGGATTGGGTAGGATTTGATGAGTAGCCACCTCCACCTGGAGAATCCTGGGTCTTCGTTGAAGGTACACGCAAAGAGCAGAGAGCTACTGAGACGTGAATTTTCTTCAAATTTAGGCCTACTATATCCCTGGCTGGTGGATTTAGATAGGGTTATCTGTTTGTCCTAAGTTTTCTTTTATGCTAAGGCGGTCTCCTTCTGACCTCTTATCACCGTCGATACCCCGGAAGTGGCCAGAAGCGTGCAAACAAATTGCCTACCTACCAGGCGTTTTTAATCGATTTTTTCGATTTTTGAGGCTGCTGTGGGGGCTGAAGATATTATCCGATCGAAATGAAATTTGGCACACTTAATTGTGTTACCAAATAGAACATTTTCTCACTCGAGCCGATAACAATTTCGAAAAAAGGTGTTTTTCGATGTACCCTATTATCCACTCTCCATTTGCCCATCTTTGCTTTGTTCCCTGTCGCCCCCTCCTTATTCCTTCCCTCTCTTCTCCAATTCCTGCATTTCAACGTTGCAATGACCGGGAAGTGTTGTGACCCTATTTCGTTCCCTACTTCCATTCTTTCCAACACCCTCCTTATCCTTTCCTCGGCTAGCTCCCATTACAAATGAACCATCCTGTTTCTCCCAGAATTTCCAACAGAGTCCTACCCTCCTTGTCCACCTGTTTGTGTTTCGATTTTCTTCTGAAAGTCTCACTCTATTCCTCCCATATTTCCTCTCTCTGTTCCCCCGTCCACGCATTCATATCACCTCTTATCAACACCAATTCGTCATCCTTTTTCGCCACCCATTTCCTAATCACACTCCAACGTTCTTCTTCTCCCCTTCTCCTGTGAACTGAAACTATCCTCACCTTCCTTCTTCCTATCTTCGCCATTCTCGTCATTACTGCATCCGTTTCCTCAAAGCCCAGTTCTATTATC
The DNA here is from genome assembly GCA_932195095.1 of Andricus curvator. NCBI lineage: Eukaryota > Metazoa > Arthropoda > Insecta > Hymenoptera > Cynipidae > Andricus > Andricus curvator. The sequence goes on from CAKNYM010049165.1 coordinate 39,270, forward strand.
TTTTCTCCCACCAATTCATTCCTCACTACTGACAGCATACCCCCTTTCTTTCTTCCCTTTACCTTCTTTTTTTTCCCTCTTGCATCTGCCACATATATCGCTTGGGTAACTTCCTCTTCACTGTCCTCCAATCCTTCTCATCTACCCAGGTTTCACTCAACATTACTACATCGCATTTCTTCACCTCTTGCCAGAATCCTTCATCTTCATTCATTAGCCCATTTATCCACATCCTGTCTTTCCCCATCCATACCGTGTTCCGTTTAACTCTTTCACTCAATGCTCTCTGTTTCATCATCCACTTCCTTCTTCTTTCATTCCACATCATATCCTGCTCTACCCTTTCTTTCCTTCCCTTTAAAGCTTTCTTCTTTCTCAAGATATCAACGTTTTCTTTGTCATTTCTCACTTTCACTATATACATGCACGATTTACCTTCATTCTTCCTTCCCACTCCATTTACCTCTTCCACGTGCACTTTCGCCTCAATTCCCCCCATCAGCTTTTCCACTTCCTCTCCTCCTAATTCACTATCCACTTTCATTCCTCTAATCACTGTATTTCTGCTTCGTTCCGTCTCCTCTTCTACTTCAATTTTCCTTTCCAACTCTCTCAATCTTGATTTCATTCTCACATTTTCTAGAATAGCGTTCTCATTCACTGTTTTTAGTCTCTCTCCTTCTCTTACCTCTTCATCCCCTTTCTTTATATCCTCAGACTTACATTCTAGCTTTCTCACTCTTTTCTTAAACTTATCCATATCAGATTTTCTCTCTTCCCCATTCAACCTTTGCTTTTTCTCCCTCCTGCCACAATTCATCAAAAATTTTTTTGATCCTAAACTACTAGATCTGAATCTATTAAGCAGTTCCCGATTTAATAAATATTTTCGTTTCATTCAAATAAATTCAATAGTTAATTGGAATTTTTAAAAATAGAGAAAAATTCCGGCAGCAGAAATTGATCCCGGATTTGCTGGTTGCAAAATCGGATCGCTTTCTAAAATTCTTAGTAAATACATTCAAACTCGGAGATAGTCGCGGTTTTGGGGCTGACGGTGGCCCTGACCTAACCTAACCGAACCGGGCATAGGTCGACTCTGAACGTATACAGTCAGGGGCGTATGAACCGTTTTCGGTGGATTTTACTGCGTGGTAAAAAATATTTTGAAAATTGTTTTTCTAATACACAGACAAGGGTAAACTGAATATTTAACGGAAATGAGGAAAAAAGTTTGTTGCTACACGTTAAAATAATTGTGTTACCTCTTTACGTACTTTAAACGTTTGCGGGCCGTTGAGCATCTCGTTTAAAAGGAGAGCTTTCTCTTTGAATGATCGATCCAGATACTCTGTCGCTCACTTGATTAAAAACTTTCAAAGACAGCAGTATCCAGAGGACATGCATTTTTTCACGAAAACACCTCACGTCAACACTTCAAGTGGGGAAGCACGCACTTCTGCGTAATCGTGTATAATGCATGCGACGCAGCTTCATAACCAGACGTGCAAAGATGTTATTCAGGGGGAAATCACTTACTTTTATAAATATTAAATTAATTGTCCACGAACAACACTTTTTGACACAGTGTGCGTAAAATGCGTTTTTACAAACCCATATGAGTGCGTAAAACGGCTTATTTTTACGCACTCATATGCGTGTGTAAAACCGCATTTTACGCACATGTTGCATAATATACTATTTCATTATTCTCGCGTTAACACTTGACAGTTTGACATTACAGAACACTACAGTGGGACTCCGATGTCTGAAGTTGATCGGACCTCTCTTTCTACTCTCTCTCTCTCTATCTCTCTCTCTCTCTCTCCCTCTCTCTCTATCCAATACTTTTATTCTTCTTCTTTGTTTTCTTTGTCGAATCGTAGAGCCGGTTGACGATAGCCAACGACAGCGCCACCAATTCAGAAGAAATTTGAATTTCAATTAAATAATAACAAGAAATCTCATAGTAAATAAATAATTGTAAACCGTAGTATAACATTTTTGATTAAAAAGAATTGATATTCACTGCTTCCATCCACTTGCCGCATCTATTTATATAATATCTTTGCCGGGAGGGTACAGCGCCTTACCGAAACGCTCCTGTTTTGTCACGCCTGAGTAAGCACCGTAATCCCCCCGCAGCTCCTCTCACCCATACCCGTGGCGTGGCGTCAATTCTCGGAAGGACTAACCCGGGGCTCGCTATTTCCGAGTTTGACTGTATATGAAAATGAAATAAACGAAAAAAAGAACACTTTTTTCGGTTTCTTTACGACTCCTCCAGATAGTTCATTGTTAGGTAGAATTATTACTTGCAATGTTTTGATAGCGGACTGCTATCCTTATCAGACTTATCTTATTTTAATATAGTGAAGTTTTATTAATTTTTAATTTGCAATGTAATTGAGAACAGGGCTTTGAAGCCCTAGCTAAAATAGAATAACTAGAATTGCATTATTTAAACAAAATCAAACTCGAATGGGCCAGACAGACATGTTCTTATATATTTTGAACCATTACCTATAATTTCAACACAATATATTAGTTTCTATAATAATAAAGGCGCCTGCTACAATAACATTTAATAATTGGTCAAGTGACAGACTGTCACAGTGTCATATTCCCACGCAGTTTCGCAGCGGGCATGGCGAGATACGGTACGACTCTCACCTCGGAAGGGCCACAGTGCGCGAGTACTTCGTCGAGTATATTGCGCAATATTATGCATTCCAATTGGAAACGCCTCAGGCGCCCCTGACTGGTTACGTTTCGAGGGTACCGATTTAGTAACAAGGCCAGTGCAAGGAAACCCTCGAAACTGTTATTATATGGGAATTGGAGTGTAATTCATACACATCTAATAATTGCATCCGGCAATAAACTGTCTAGAAGAGCCGTACAGAAACCAAAGAAGATAGCTTTCTATCGTTTCCACCATTTTCATTGTTTACATTTCGGATGTAAACAAAATTTGGACTAACACCACATCTATTCCCAACATGTTATTAGTAAATATTTTTTTTTTAACTGATAAAATATTATTGGAATTCAGAAATGAAATTCAATATTTACTTTCTTGGATAATTATTTGGAGACTCAATTTTTTAATATCTTTTTTGAATATCTAAATTAATTAACGACTATTTTTTTCTTATGGCATCAGATAGAACACCATGGGGTCGACGATGGAGGAATAATTTGTACAGGAGGTAATTTAAAATCTGAAATACTGTCTAAAACAAATATAATATTATAGAATTGCATGTAAAGTTTTCAGTTTTTTCTTAATTGGGGGTATTTTGGGGCTCTGGAAAATGTTCTTCATTTCAGGTTAATTAAATCGAAGAGTCTCGTCGTCCCGAAATTCGAGATAATTAGTCAAATATTTTTCAGCAGCTTGGCTAGTCGTCCTGAATTTTCAAGGTGACTAGTCCATTAAGGTGGTCCAAAAATGCATTTGAAATTTTTTTTCGAATTTTTATGAATAACGCCCGGAAATTTGTTCGAATCCACACAAAAATAAATCCATTTAAAAAAATGATATTTAGATGTGACGCAAGTCCCATGAAGTTTAACACGTATTTTCCATGAGAAGAAGACGTTTTTTAATTTTTATTCAGAATCCTCAATATTAGCTTTATCGAGTTGAAACTCAACATTTCTCTTTCATAACTAAAACAAAGCAAAACAAAAGATTTCAGAAAAAACCGCTACTTTTTAGCACTTATCTAATAGAAGACAATTATAAACAATTATAAATTGTTTAAACAACTATGTTTGTTAACTTGCATTATTTATTAGTTTACTAAGTAAAAAGTGGGTAAAATTTTAAACATTTCAGAAGAAACCGCAACTATATTGCATTAATAATGAAGAAGATAGTTATAAACAATAATAATTCGTTTGATTAATTATTTTTTCTAAATTGAATTAATTATTAACTGACAAATAGATGTAAATTTCAGAAAAAACCGCAATTTTCTGGCATTATTCGAATTGAATATTATTAATAATAATAAATTAATTAAACAAATAATTTTTTGACTTTAATTAATAATTCGCCTCACTCTAATTGAAAATTGGACAACAAGTGAAAATTTTTTGAAAAAACTGCAATTTTCTAGCATTATTCCAAGCGAATATTATTAACGATAATAATAAATTCTTTAAACAATTATGTTTCTAACATTGATTAACATTAAATTAATTACATCTCTCTCTGATTGAAAATTGGACAAAAAGTCGAAATTTTTTGTAAAAAACCGCGAGTTTCTACCTCCATTCTAAAAGAAAATTGCTAAAAACAATAATTAATTATTTAAACAATTTATTTGAACATCTATTCATCAATATAAAGTAGTATTTAATGTATTAAAAACAACTTGCATTAAAAAAAACGCAAAAAAATCATACTTACCGCCAAACAATCGCAAAACCCATTTTTTCACTTATGGGGTTTTTTTAGGACCCCATAAATAACAGACTTATGGGGGTAATATATGAGAAGTAACATATTATTCGTATTCCGTGGCTAATTTTGTAGATAAATGTTGAGTTTCAACTCGATTCAGCTAATATTGACGATTCTGAATAAAATTTACAAAAACGTCTTTTTTTCTTATGGATTTTTATGTGGATTCAAACAAATTTTCGGTTGTTATTCATGAAAATTCAAGAAAAAAAAATTTTGGACCACCCTACTAATCCATCCACTTTTCCAACTCCCGGAATTTGTTGGGATGACTAGACGCAGCCAAATTAAATATAAAATTTCCCGCACTTAAAGTGTGCTGTCTGGTATTACGGAACTTCCCGCACACCTAACCCCATTCTCGTTTGGAATACAGTAGATTCCGTAATACTAGTCCGAGCACTATACTTGACCGGATAATCTTACGGAAAATTATATATTTTTCATGATTCATGTAATCATTTTTTTTCTTATAGAGGCAAGTAAACAACGAGAGGCAAGAAGAATAACTAAAGAAGCTGCTGGTTTCCCCTTGCCACCAAATCTAAATAATAATGATAAACTAATAATGTACTGAGAAAATATTTTATATTAATATAATAAATGAAAAATATTTAGCATGGACACGAATTTTGGACAATAGGATAACGAAATAATTACCGAGGGGGAAATGGTTCAATTTCTTCGAACCTAAAACTGAAATATATTTTTCAGAACGCAATCGTAAAAATGGCGTGTTTTCATGCCTCCATAGACAAGGGTAAACTAAATATTTAAAGGAAATGAGGAAGAAAGTTTGCTCTTACACGTTGAAATAAATATGTTTACTACTTACGTACATGAAACGTTTTAGGGCCGTAGAGCATCTCGTCTAAACTGAGATCTTTCTTTCGAATAATAATCGGTCAAGATACTGTGTCGCTCGCTTGAGTAAACCATTCGAAGACAGCAGCATCCAAAAGCGCATAACTTTTTTGCAACAAAAGTCCTCGCAAAACATTTCAAGTGGGAAGCACGCACTTTTACGTAGCGCACGATGCATGCCGCAGTTTCATAACTAAACATACGAAGAAGTTATTTAACAGAAAATCACTAACCTTAATGAATATTAGATTAACTGTCCACGAAAAACACAGTTTTCACAATTCTCATGTCAACACGTGACAGTTTGAGATTACAAAATACTGCAGTACGACTCCGATGCTTGAAGTCGATCGGACCTCTCTTTCTACCATGTAAGATAAACAGAGACGATCCGATTGTGTTCCAACGTAATGATACATTTTTTATGGTAGCTGAGAATGAAAATTAGTGAAAAATAAGGTACAAATATTAAAGTAATCATGAAGAATAAGATTTGTACATTATTATGCAATATCTGAATAAGTAGTCCCAGACCGAGGTATATATATAAAAATATAATATTCATTTGATATAATAGAGTGGAACAAAATGTAGAAAAGTTTTCACTTTGGACAAAATCGAGAGCGAAGCACGAGATGCGTGATGAGAATGTGTTCTTTAAAGCCGAAGGAGCTTTAACAAAAGAGAATTCACAATCGCCAAATTACAGTTGTCGATGCTTGACCTTTAATTTTAAAAGGCCTGTGCACAAATGTGGAGGAAGTACAAGGACCGAGCGCGTAGCGCGAAGTTAATATATTATCAAGCGCGAAGCGCGAGATCCAACAGATTTTTTTACATCAAATAATGAAATAACCGTTTTTTATAGATTTAAAAAATAAGGCATTTCATTTTCTATTGGCCAAGAATTTTTAAAGAAATCAGGACCATAAATAAACAAATTCTTAATTTTTTGCGAACATAAGTCGTCTTAGAAATGTTTGAAATCTTTTGAAGTCTTTGTGAATTCGTTAAAATCTCTTGAAGTACTTGAGATCGTTGTAAAATCTTGAAATTTCTGTGAAATGTGAATCTTTTTACATTTTTGTAAAATATTTGAAATCTTTAAAACGTTTGAAATATTTGTGAAATTTTTAGAAATCTTTTGTAATTTTTATGAAATCTCTTAAATATTTGTGAAAGCTTTCTTCAATCTTTGTTTGTGGCATCTTTTGTGCTCGTTTTAAATCATTGAAATCTTTTGAAAAATCTGTTGAAAATAGTTGTTAAATTTGTTGAAATCATTTAATTATTTAAAATCTTAGTGAAATCTTTTCAATTCTTCTAAAATGTTTTGAAATCGTTTCAATTCTTGGAAATGTTTTAAAATCTTTGAAATCAAGTACACTCTACCCTTCTTCAAATTTTTGAAATCATTTAAATCTTTGAAATTCGTTTAATCTTTGTAAAATGTTCAAAATCCTTTTAAATATTTTAAATATTTATTATTAATAAATATTATTTTAATATTTTATTAAAAATACAATAATCAAATATATCCATCCAAGAATTTTTTTCCTGTTTAAAGTTTTTTGAAATTTTTTTTTGAATTTAAAATGACAATAATATTGTACAAAAATTGTATTGAAAAAAATTTTTTTAAACAGTAGGATTCAATTCAGCACTGATTTATCTGGGAGTTTCTTTTCAATTATTTTTTTTTAATTAACAATTCCATTTTTGAGAACAATTTTTGTAATTTGTTTTATATTATGTACATTATTAAACAAAATTTTGCATTCAGCAATATATTTTCTTTAACTATTGTTATTTTAAATTTAAAAAATAATTTTTACAAACTTTAAAAATTAAAAAAAAATGTTTCCGGACGACTGAAAAATCCCGAACAATATAATTCCCGAATCATAAAATTTCCGAATAATAAAATTTTTGAACAGTTTATAATATTACCGAATTTGAAAATTCCCGAATAATAAAATTCCCGACAGAAAATTGCCGAATTATCAAATATCCGAACTAGAAAATTCCCGAATTTGAACAATTAAAATTTTTTTAAATCACTAATATTTATTGATTGAGAATACAAGAATCAAATATGTTTATAGGAAAAATTTTGATGTTTAAAGTTTCTGAAATTATTGTTTGAATTTAAAATAACAATAATTGAAAATATATATTTCTGGATGAACATTTTTTTCAATTATTTTTATTTTAAATTCAAACAATAATTTTAGAAACTTGAAACATTAAAAGTATATGACTGTTGTATTTTTAATAAATGAATAATAATAATTATAAAAAATTCTTATTGTTTGCATTCGGAAATTTTATAATTTGGAAATTTTCTAGTTCGGATATTGTATATTTTTCGGCAATTTTCTGTCGGGAATTTTATTATTCGGAATTTTTCAATTCGGTAATATTATGAACTGTTCGGAAATTTTATTATTCGGGAATTCTCCAATTCGGAAATTTTATTATTTGGAAGTTTTATAATTCGGGAATATTATTTCTGGAATTCTCCAATTCGGAAATTTGTTATTTGGAAGTTTTATAATTCGGGAATATTATTTCTGTAATTATCCAATTCGGGAATTTCACAGTGTCGGGAATTTTATTCTTCCGAAATTTTCCAATTCGGGATTTTCATATTTCGGCAATTTTATGATTTCGGGAATTTTAATTTTATAATTCGGGAATTGGGCCAACTGAAATATCCCGAAAAATTAAATTCTCGACACTGTAAAATTCCCGAATGATAAGATTCCTTAAAATGTAAAATAGTCAAATTACAAAATATCCAAACTAGACAATTCCTGAATTTATACAATTGAAACAAAAAATTTTTAATAAATATTATTTATTCCTTAAAAATTAAATAATCAAATATTTTTATCAAAGAAACGAATTTTTTTTATGTTTGCAGTTTTTAAAAATTATTCTTTCAATATAAAATAACAATAATTGAAAAAAGTATATATTTTTAGATGAAAAATTTTGTTTGAAAAAATAGTGCATAGTATTAAAAAAAAAGCGTTCTCAAAAATCAAATTTAAAAAAAAAAAAATTTCGAGATAAATCAGTGCTGCACTGATTCCAGCAATGTTTGTTTAGAAATTGTTATTAGTTTCGGAGAAAATTAAGGGAGAAATTTTCTTTTTCGTTCCAGACGCCCGTGTTTTTAAAATTATTTTTTCATAGAATTTCTTAACAATTATTGTTATTTCAAATTTGAACAATTATTTAAAAAAATTAAAACATTCAAAAAAATTCTGTGATAAAAATATTTGTTTATTGTATTTTTAATAAATCAATGATATTTATTAAAAAAACTATTTTTTAATTGTTTAAATTCAGGAATTTTATAGTTTGGATATTTCATAATTCGGCAATTTTCTGTCGGGAATTATCCAATTCGAGATTTTTATATATCGGCTATTTCATATTTTCAGCAATTTTGTAATTTATGGACTTTTATTATTCGGGAATTTTTTGTTCTGGATTTTCAGCCGTTCTTGGGAATTTTACAAGGTCGGGAATTTTATTTTTCGTGATCGCGTTTTCCAAACGGGACGACTGAAAAATCCCGAATAACAAAATTCCCGGAAAATAAAATTTTTGAATAAAAAAATTCCTGAATGGGAAAATTCCCGAATAATAAAATTCCCAAATTATAACATTAGCGAATTGGTACATTTCCGAACAATTTATAATATTACCTAATTAGAAACTTCCCAAATAATAAAAGTCCCGAAAGAAAATTTCCGAATTATAAAATACTCGAACTAGAAAATTCCCAAATTTGACCAATTAAAATTTTGTTTATTATCATTATTTGATTATATTAAAAATACACTGAATAAATATTTTTATAAAAAAAATTATGTTTAAGGTTTATAGTTTCTAAAATTATTGTTTGAATTCGGAATAACAATAATTGAAAAAATATTTTTTTGGATGTTTATTATTTTCAATTTTGTTATTTTAAATTCAAACAATAATTTTTGAAACTTTAATCATTAAAAATAATTTATTGCTGTATTTTTAATAAATAAATAATCATTATAAAAAAATTTCATTGTTTAAATTCGTTCAAAAATTTTATTAGTTTGGAATTTTATTATTTTGGGAATGTTATAATTGGGGAATTTTATTATTCGGTAATTTTATCAATCGGGAATTTTATCAATCGGGAATTTTCCAATTCGGGAATTTTACAGTGTCGGGAATTTTATTTATCTGGATTTTTCATTCATCCAGTTTTCCAAACTTGGTCAATTTAATTGAGATTAATAATATTCTGCCCTACAATTTATATATTTTATTTAATTTATTCAATTTTTTTCAATTTATATTTATATCTTCTTGAATAAGTTTTTTAATTAATTTTAGATTTCTTTTTTTTCCGGCCGAACGATATCTGAATCGAGATATCGATTCACAGAATTCGTCTGCTGCCTTTGCTGCTGCCAGCCACCGCCAACACAAAACACAATCGACTGAATAGGCCGTTAAGTTACGACGCTTGGTAGCATTTCGCTGATCTATTATTTTCCTTAGTTATTTTCTCGTGAAATTAAGATTTCAGTTCATTTTTTTTCTCATTTCCGTGAAAATTTATCCAATTAAAAAATAAAAAACGAAGGAGGAAGGCACAGTTTTGCCCTGAAGTCTTTCAAGGTTGATATATAGGTAAGGACAATTTCGTTACTACGCTTTAAGTATATATTGGACAATTTTATACAGCGAATGTTTTATTTTTTTAGAATTAATTTTCATTTAGCAAACTAATTTCAAAATTATTTTCATCATAATTACCTTTTCATTGTGAAAATAATTCCTAACCTTTTATATAAAAAATGAATATTGCCGACGTTGCAGATTTCGGGTAACAAGTCAGGGGAACCCCCTCAGAAAGTATTAGGTATTTCAGATCGGGTGGGGGAAATCCAAGATGTCTGCAAGCCGAGGGCCAAACAAAATTATAAATTTTTAACCTTTTTCACCCCCCCCCCCTTCCCCCGGTAACAGATCGTAACATTTCCTTTGGGGACCCCCCCCCCCCTCATTGCCCTTACGTAACATTTTTTGTATTATGTGTAAAAACATAATAGACGTATTTTAAATGAAAAAAAGGTTTTTTAAAATGAAGTATTGTTTAGAAATAAATAAAACAACATATTAATGTAACACTGAATGCTTTTCAAATATTTTTTCTAGTCATACAAATATTGAAATTACTGACAAGAAAAGAAGTATTATCAGTTTGTTTTTAAATTTATATAAATATAATTTTTATAAGATTCTTGAGAAAATTAAAAAAGATTTTGGAATATTTCAGATATGTTAAAAAAGAATCTAGAAGATTTTAAGGCCATGTAAACGTAACCTCAAATTTTTTTCAAAATAAACTTACGTTCACACGAACCGCGATATCGAGTTGAAAGTTTGGGAAACTAAATATGAAGCACTAAGAAACGCGGGTCTGGTCCTAAATTTGTATAAGTATAAAAAAAAATTTTATAACAAAATTTTTTTTTGCTTTTTTTATATTTATAAAAACTTAGAACCAGACCAGCATTTCGTAGTGCTTCATATTTAGTTTCCCAAATTTTCAACTCGATATCGCGTTTCATGTGAACGTAAGTTGATTTTGAAAAAAATGTAAAAAAAAATTTGCGGTTACGCTCACATGGCCTTAAAGACATTTTTTTTATTTTACAGGATCTTACAAAATATTAGGAAAAATTCAAGTCTTTTTAAAAGATATTTAGGACTTTTAGAAGTTTGGAAGAAATAAAAAACTATTTGATAAATTTTCGGAAATGTTTCCAAGTTTAAAAATAATTTAATTCTATTCAAAATCTCTTAAGTTTCTTCAAATGTTTTTAACTGACTCGAATTTTTCTTAAAATTTTGAAAAATCATTGAAAGTGTAAAAAAATTGCGTTAAAATCTTCTAAGTTTTCCCCGAAATATTAAGAAAATTTGTTTATTCTCTTGAAACCTTTCAAAATTCTTTTAAAACTTCTGAAGTTCTTGTTTGAAATCTTTAAACATCTACATTTTGTGAAATCTTTTAAAGTTTAAAATTCTTCTTGAATCTCTTCAAATCTTATAAATATTTCTTGAATTTACTTGATTTTTTTGTATTGTTTAATCTTACCAAATTAAAACATTTTATTTCAAAATATTCTAGACTATTTTTCGAAATTTTAGGATATCGTTTGAAATTTTTTGAAATTTTTTTTCAAAGTTTGTTTTTCAAAATAAAAAATCATTTAAATTTTCCCCAAGAATCTTAAGAAAATTCGTTTTCTTTAATCTTTTCAGAATTTCTAACCGTCTAATTTTTTCAAATTGTTCAATTTTTTCTGAATTTCTGTTAAATTCTGCAAAATTAAAGACATTTCCTTTAAATGTTTCAGATTCTTTTTGGACAATTTTAGAAATCTTTTGGAATGTTTTGAAATCTTTTTAAATATTCTCTTAATATTAATTTTTCAAAATAAAAAATCATTTTAATTTTTCTGAGAAACCTAATAATTTTTTCAATTTTCTTGAAACCTTACAACATTTTTAAAATACCTTATAAGTTTTAATTCATTTTGAATGGTATCAAAACTTCTAAATCTCTCTTAAACTTACTCAGATTTTTTCTAAAATGATCTAATATGGCGAAATTGCAAAATTTTGCTTTAAAATCTTGTACACTATTTTCAAAAATTTCAGGAAATAATTTTAAATATTTTGTAATCTTTTTCAATTTTTTCTTAGAATTCATTAAGAAAAAATTATTTGAAAGTTTCCCATGAATCTCAAGAACATTTTTTTCATTCTCTTGACACCCTGCCAAATTCAGTTTACCTAAAGATTGTTTAAATCCTGAAAAATAAAAATTTTTTTGAAGTGTTCCAAATTCTTTTTCCACACATTTTGAAATCATCAAAACTTAAAATTATTCTTTTAAAATAAAATCTAAACCATTTGAAATTTTCCCAGAAATCTTTAAAAAAATTGATCTCAAATCTTTCAAAATTATTAAAAAGCTTCTAATTTTTTTTTCCGAATTCTTCGAAATAAGTTTTTGCCCATAATTTAATTTTTCTAATCTCTTTGAAAATGTAAAAAGTTTATAAATCATAGTGTGGTAGCAAAATTTTAAGGACAGAATTGTTTCCCAATACTAAACAATTATTTACAATTTAAATTTTCTCGTTTTCAACCACAATGTGTTCGATATTTTCGAAATATTGAGTAATATCGCTTTTTTAAATAGGACATGCAAATGAAAAATGTGAAGCATTTTTAGGAGCTTTTAATTTGAAGTATTTCAGGGAATTTTAAAATATTCCAAGGAATTTCTGTATTAATTTCATTAATTTGAAGCGATATTAAAACGTTTGAAATATTTCAGGACAAAGAATTTTCTAGAATTTCGGAAGATATGGAACGATTTACAGGACGTATGAGGTTTAAATTTTTTTTTAATATTTCACGTTATTTTATAAGATTTTCGAGGATTTCAATGATTTCAAGGGATTTTAAAACTCTCAATGTATTTTAATACATTTTCTAGGATCTCAGAAAATATCATAGAATTTCACGGGATTTCATAACATTTTTGTGCATTTTTAAAAATTTGAAGCGATTTTTTTATTTGAAGAGATTTGGAATTCACCCTGAATTCTTATTAATTTATCCTGATATCTTTCGAATTTTCTTGAATTTTATTAATTCTCTTCAATTTTATGAATTCACTGAATTTTTTTAAATTTAATTGTTTCTTTTAAATACTCTATTCTACTTAATTCAGTTGATTTTTTTTAATTTTCAAAAGTTTTAATTTAATTGGTTATGAGGATCAACTGATAACATGATCAAAGGATTTGAAATATTTTAAAGTATTTTTTTCAAATTCCATGGCATTTTCAAGAGCTTCAAAAATTTTCAAACTAGTTTAAAGAATTTTAAATATTTTAGGTTATTTTAAAAGATTGCAAAGAAATTTATAATTGATTTCAGTAATTTAATGGGATTTGAAAGGATTTGAGATATTTAAGGAAATTTTAAAAGATTCCCAGAAATTTGTTATGTATTTCAATAGTTTGAAGGCATTTCAAAGGCAAATATTTTAGGGTATTTTAAAATATTCCGAGGCAATTTAAACTGATATAAATAATTTCAAGAGATTTGAATATTTTAATGGATTTCAAAGAATTTTTCACAAGACTTGAGGGATTTTTCGTAGGGTTTTAAAGATTTGAAGAGATTTTCTAATTTTTGTTCCAACTCATTTGGAATTCGCCCTGTATTCTTATTAAATCATCCTAAATTTTTTTTAATTCTTTGGAATTTAAAGAAATTCAATTAATTCTACCCAATTCAGTCAATTTTTACATATTTTTAAATTTTTTTCAATTCAATTGATTGCTTTTTAAATTCAGCTTGATTTTTTATGAATTTCATCTAATTCTTCTCATTTCCTTCAAATTACTCGAACTTCACTCAACATAGATTGTAATTAATCGAGTTTTTTTCGATTCTTAAAATTGTTCCAATTAATTTGGATTCTTCTGAATTTGAATTGTTTTATAGTCATTAGTCGCTTCTTGTGTTAGAAATTAGTAGTGTTTCAAAAATTGGAAGAGATTTTAATTTTCTTGGAATTCATCCTGAATTCTTTTTAATTCATTGGAATCCTCTTAAATTCTTTTTGATTACTTGAATTCTTCTGAATTCACTCCATTCTATTTAATTCAATGGACTTTTTTCGAATTTTTATTTAATTGATCCTTAAATTCTTAGATATTTCATTCAATTCTTTAAATTCCCATTTGATTTTTTTTTAATTCACCTTGAATTTTTATGAATATGATCGAATTCTTCTCTTTTATCTTCAATTACTCTAAATTCATTCTAGTTTTATAGATTTGAGCGTGAGAAAAAGTACCCTTTGGTCCTTATATTTTATCCAACAGGGACTGTGAGGCCTGAATTTCGAAAAAAAAAATATTTTTCACAATAACCAAAATAGACGAATTTTCAAACCAGAAGAATAATTTTCTACCAAAAAAGATGGAATTTCAACCACATAGTTGAATTTTCAACTAAAAAGTTAAATATTCAAACAAACAAAAAACGAATTTTCAACAAAATTCTTACATTCATTATGGAAATTAATTTTCAACCAAAAATGGAATAGATTCATTTTCAGATCAAGAATTGAATTCACAACAAAATCGTTCCATTTTCAACTAAAGAAATGAATTTCCGACAAAACAGATAAATTTTAAATTAAAAATCAAACAGTTGAATTTTCAGTTTAAAAAATTTATAAGTCGAATTTTCAACAAAATATTTAAATTTTCAACCGAAAAAATGAATTTATAAACAAAAAAAATAATATACTACTAAAAAAGACGAATCTTCAACAAAATAGTTATATGTTCAAGTAAACAAATTAATTTACAAACAAAAAGAATAATATTCTACCAAAAAGAAGAATTTTCAACAAAAATGGAATAGTTAAATTTTTAGTATAAAAATAATTTTCAACCAAAAAAACGAAGTTTGAACATAATATTTAAATTTTCAACCATGAAAATGATTTTTTAACCAAAAAGATGAATTTTCAAACAAATAATTTTCTATCAAGAAGACGAATTTTTAACTAATAAAAATTAATTTGCAACCACAAAAAAAAACGAATGTTCAACAAAATGTTAAATTTTCAACAAAATCGGAAATCTTCAACTATTTTTGAACAAGTAGAATAATATTCTACCAAAAAAGACGAATTTCAACAAAATACATTAATTTTTCAACAAAAGAGATTAATTGTCAACTAGAAAAAAATAATATTTAAAAAAATGGAATTTTCATATATTAAGTTAAAGACATTAATTTTCAAAAAAGAATTTTCAACAAAATACGTGGATTTCTAACCATATATAGTTAAATGTTCAACGAAAAAAGATAAATTTTTTACCACAAGTGGAATAGTTTAATTTTCAGTAAAAAAAAAATAATTATGAGCCAAAAAAAGGAGTTTCAATAAAATAGTTCGATTTTCAACGAAAGAAGTTAATTCTCAACTAAAAAAGATAAATTAAAAAAATTAAATAATTAAATATTGAGTTAAAACAATTTTCAACCGAAAAAAAAAGACGGACGAATTTTCAACGAAAGATATGAAGTTTCATTCATATTGTTGCATTTTGAACTAAAACAGATAAATTTTTAACCAAAAATGGAAGAATTTAATTTTCAGTTACAAAAAGATTTTGAACCAAAAAAAAGGAGTTTCAACAAAATAAAATTCTTCTTTTTGTTTTAAAACTTCAACAATTTGATAGAAAATTCAACCTTTAAGATGAAAATTTATGTCTTTGAAAATTTAACTGTTTTGTTAAAAATTCGTCTTTTTTGTTTGAATTTAACTTTTTTTTATTTAATATTAAAATATTTTTGGGTTAAAATATCAAAAAATTACATTTTTGTTGAGAATTCCTTATTTTTTGTTGAAAATGTAACTACTTTATTGAAAATTCGTCTCTTTTGGAAGAAAGTTGAACTAGTTGGTTGCAAATTCAACAGTTTAGTTGACAATCGATTTTGGTTGAGAATTCAACTATTATTGTTCAAAATTAGTTTTTTTCGGATGAATCAAACTGTTTTTAATTTAAAACTAAAAAAAATTTTTATTGACATATGAAATATTACATTTTTCCTTGAGAATTCATCTTCTTTGGTAGACAATTAGTTTCACAAAATCATTTTGTAACGTTTCTCGGTTTTAATTATTAATTTTTCCCTTTTTTAAATTACAAATTATTTGCTTTTGAATTGTAATTATTCAAAATTGAAAACATTTATCTTGGATGTGATACGTTTTCTAGGCTTGAAGAATTTACTAAAATTGATTCATTGTTTTAATTTAAAACTGGTAAAAAAATGGTAAAGTTTGTTTAATCGTCAAGGCAAAATGGTCCTAGGTCAGGATAAATCTGAAAATCAGGTGAAAGTCAGGGATTTTGAAAAAAATCTTGCGAAAGTCAGTGAATTTTAAGTTTTAATTTGAAATTGTTTTTATTATAAAAGATTCTATATTGTTGAAAATTAATCTTCTTTGATTGAGGATTCAACTATTTTGTTGAAAATTCGGCTTTTTGCTTGAATACAACTGTTTTAGATTTAAAATTAAAATCTTTTTTTATTGTAATATCAACTTTTACATTTTCGTTGCGAATTCATCTCTTTGTATGATAGTTTAACTTTTTTGTTGAAAATTCGTCTTCTTGGTTGAAAAATAATTTCTTTGGTTTGAAATTTCCTCCTTTTTGGTTAAAAATGCAAGTTTCTTGTATAAAATGAACTTCTTTGTGAAAAATTTATATTTTCGGGTTGAAAATTCAACTGTTTCACAAAAAATTTATCTTTTGGCTCGAAAGTTCCACAATTTGGATGAAATTTTTTCTTTTTGATTAAAAAATCTTTGTTTGTTTAAAAATTGTTGGAAATTCATCTTCTTGGTTTAAAATTTGACTATTCTGTTGAAAATTCAACTATTTGTTTGAAAATTTGTGTATTTTTTTGAAGCCATGTCTTTTTTAGAAAATTTGTCTTTTTTTGGTAGGAAATTAATCTTCTCTGTTGAAAATTTATCTTTTTGTTGATAATTCAATTTTCAGGTTGAAACTTCAGCTATCTTCTAAAAAATTCGTATTTTCAGCTTGAAAATTTAATTGTTCGGTTGAAAATTCAATTGCGTTTTTTTTAAGTCCAATCTTTTTTTTATTAGAAATTCGTCTTTGTAGGTTGAAAACTTTTCTTTTTTGTTGAAATGTTATCAGTTTGGTTAAAAGTTCAAATATTTGGTTGTAAATGCAACTGTTTGGTTAAAAAAATTTCTTTGAAAATTCAACTATTTAGTTAAAAATTTAACTGTGCAGTTGAAAAATTAATTATTTTGTTAAAAATTCAAGTATTTCATTAAAAAGTTTTTATGAAAAAGGACATTCATCTATTTTAATAGAAAATTTCACCTTTTGGATTGAAAATTCACCTTTTATGGTAAAAAAATCATCTTTTTTGGTTGAAATAAATAAAGAATTTTGAAATTTGTATCTCAAATTGTCATGAGTTAATCACTTGTTTAAATAATAATATAATACAATGTAAGATGATTTAAAATAACAAATTCATTATTTTCCATTTCAATGGAGATAAATCTATTAAAAAATATAAGAAAAACAATAATAGTAATTATTTTAATTGTTAAAGTCATATAAAGTATTTCAAAAGCCAAAAAAAAGTTAAAAATGGCCTCGGACTCTTTTGAGAAATTCGAAATAGTGTCAATAATAGCATAAAATTTAAAAAATAATAGCAAAATGGCATGCAATTTTTAGGATTTCGTAGCCCCGGGCAGAAACCCTTAAAATTTCGGTGGCATGTTGAAATCTTGTAAAAATCTGTAATATCTTTCAATTTCTTTAAAAAATGATGAAATCTTCTAAAATGCCGTAAAATCCCAATAAATCTGATAAAGCCTCTTGAAATTCCTTTAAATCTTTTAAAGTTCTCTAAAAGCTTTATAATCCCTTTAAATCTAATTGAAATCCACTGAAATCTATTAAACCCACTTGAATGATCTTGAAATCCTCTAAAATGTCTGCAAAACCTTTCAATTTATTTTTAAATCCATTAAAATCTATAGAAATTCATAATCTTATGGAACCTTATAATTTTTTTTAAATTCTATAAATCCCTCAAATATTGTAAAATTTCTTGAAATATATTCTTTGAAATCCTTGAAAATGTTCAAATTTCCTTAAATCTGATAAAATCCCTAGAAATCTTTCGAAATTCCCTAAAATTCCATGACCCTTTTAAAATTCACATTGAAATTTTTTTAATCTCTTGAAATTTCTCAAAATCTTGGGAAATACCCTAAAATGTTTTAAATCCTTCAAAATCCTTTGAAATTTGTATAATCTTTAAAGTCCTTGAAATACTTTGAAAACGCGCAAAATACCTTGAAATTTGTAATATCTCCTAAAAGGACCCCGCACAAAATGTATTGAAAAAAGGTCTCGGTGGATTTTGATAATTTTCTGATATTTTGTAGAACATGACCCCCCGAACAAAAAATCATAAAGACAAAACCCTGAAAAATGGACAGATTTTCATCTGCACCGCGCCAAAAGTACCCTTTCAGACCAGCATTCACGCTACATAGAAACTATTGGCGCGAAGCTCACTGAAAACACTTAGCACTCTGCAACTGTGAAATTTTGTAGGTCATGGCCCCGCGAACAAAAAATCCTTCTGACAAAACCCCGAAAAATGGACAGATTTTCGTCTGCACCGCGCCAAAGGTACCCTTTTAGACCAGCATTCACGCTACATGGAGGCTACTGGGTACTTTTGGCGCGGTGCAGATGAAAATCTGTCCATTTTTCGGCGTTTTGTCATTATGATTTTTTGTTCGGGGGGTCATGTTCTACACAATTTAAAAAAATTATCAAAATCCACCGAGACCTTTTTTCAATACATTTTGTGCGGGGTCCTTTCTTTAAAAATTTTAAAAACTTTCAAGACCTCTGAAATCAGATGAAACTTCATAAAATCTCTTGAAATTAGTTGAAATCTTTGAAATTTTCTGAAATCCCTTAGAATCTTCTAACATTCTCTAAAAGCTTTGAGATTCTATGAACTCCTTTTAAATCCCTGATATCAATTAAAATCATATATACCCTTTGAAATCTGTGGACATCTTTGAAACCTCTTCAAAATTTTGAGAAATTTCCTTAAATCTTTTGAAATCTTGAAAATCTCTTAAAATATCGTTTTTATTTTAGGACAGGGAATTTCGGTAAAGCAATATAATTTCACTTGGAACAGGTAATTTTTTACATGGAACGGGAATTTAAAAAAATATTATAATTCGGATTTGGAAGGAAGGTTTTTTAAAAAATCCCTCTTCCAAGTCAGAATTCGTCACAATTTGAAAGTTCCCTCTTCTTACTTTTAGATAAAGAAAGTAATTCAAGCAGTTTTTAGGGTAGAAGTATTTCAAAGAAGAAATATTTCTAAATTATAATAGGATTTTTTTGACATTGTTCGTTGCGAATTCATCTCTTTTCAGTTAAAAATTTAACTACTTGGTTACATAAAAAATGGAAGAAAATTAATCGCAAACTCCAGTTTTCAGCGTAATAATTGACTTCCAAAAGAATAATAAATAAATATTTAAAATCTTTTTGTAGGTGATTCTAATACCAATCCATTAGGATCATTAAATTTTCCAATTAGGAAAAGAAAATAATCCAAAATATTTGAATACATTTCTAAAAAATTATTCATTTAACTAAAATTCGATGCACACTTATTACAACAAATAATTATTATTGTTTTTTATAACAAATTAAATAAATTACAAGATTTATTCACTTGGATGTACACTTTTGAGTTCTTGCTCCCTTATCTAAACTGGAGAGGAAGGCAGGAAGCTGACGATGTTATTACCCACTCGAATACGAGACGCTCTTTACTTCACTCGAACCGAGACTCGTGTACACATCAGAAAACGATACATACATTAGTGACATTTCAAAGAAAAAGTGCTTCAATAATTTGAAATATGCAGCGAGATTTAAAAAAATAATAATAAACTAAAATAGTGCTCAGGGTGGCGACTTGACCGGGAAACCGGGAAATGACCTGGAATTTTATTGACCGGGAAATGACCGGGAATTTAATTTAAAAACCGGGAATTTACTTCTGATCATAGCAAAATTCAAGAAATATAATTTCACTTGGAACAGGGAATGTTTTACATGGAATGGGAATTTTTTAAAGGAATTATAATTCGGATTGAGAAAAAAGGAATTTTTAAAAATCCCTCTCTCAAGTCAGAATTCGTCACAATTTGAAAGTTCCCTTTTCTAAATTTTAGGTTATGAAAGTACTTCAAGCAGTTTTCAGAGTAGAAGTAGAATTTCAAAGAAGAAATATTTCTGAATTATAATAGAAATTTTTTTTACATTGTTCGTTGCGAATTCATCGTTTTTTAGTTAGAAATTCAACTACTGGGTTAAAAGTTAAACTTTTGTTAAAAATTAATTTATCTTTTTTTGATGAAAATTCAACTATTTGGTTGAAAATTGATATTTTTCATTTAATAATTAAACTATTTGTTTGAAAATGTATGTACTTTGTGGAAAATTCATCTATTTTTGTAGACAATTGAACTTTATGGTTAACAATTCATCTTTTTGGCATAAAATTAAACTATTCCAGTTAAAGATTCATCATTTTATTTGAAAATTCACCAGTTTGGTTGAAAATTAATTTCTTTAAACGAAAATTTAACTGTTCCATTCTGAGTTGAAAATTAACATTTTCAAGTTCGGAATTCCACAATTTGGATAAAAATTTGTCTTTTTAATTGAAAATTTAACTATTTCGATGAAAATTCATGTATTTTGTTAAAAAATCGATTTTTTTGTTGGTAAAAAATTATCTTATTTTTCTTTGAAAGTTAATCTTCTTGTTTAAAAATTCTTCTTTTCGGTTATAAATTCAAGTATTCCAGTCATATATTTATTATTTTAGTTGAAAATTCATCTTTTAGGTTTGAAATAAAATTATTTGGTTGAAAGTTAAGCTCTTTTGTTAAAAATTAATTTTTTTTTTAGTTGAAAATCCATCGTTTTAATTAAAAATTCATTTCTTTGGTTGAAAAATGAGCTGTTTGATTGAAAATTTGTTTTTTCTTTGGATGTTTTTTGGTTGAAAATTATTTTTTTTTTTCAACTGAAAATGTAACTATTAATCCAGTTGAATATTTTATAATTTTAGTTCAAAATTCATGTCTTTGGTTGAACATTCATTTTTGACTAAAAATTTGATTATTCAATTTTTGGTTGAAAAATTATCTTTGTTAGTTTAAAATTCGTCTTTTTTGGTAGAAATTAATCTTCTTGGTTGAAAATTAATCTTTTTGGTCAAAAATTCAATTCTAGTTAATGATTTATCATTTCAGTTAAAAAATCATCTTTCTGGTTTGAAACTCAACTATTGCATTTAAATATTTACAATTTTATTTGAAAATTCATCACTTTGTTTGAAAATGTAACTATTATTTTGAAAGTTAGTTTTTGTTGTTGTTAAAAGTTAGTTTTTTTTGTTGAAACTAATTTTTTTAACTGAAAATTTAACTTATTCCAATTGAAAATTCCATAGCTGTCGTTGAAAATTCATCTGTTTGGTTAAACATTAATTTTTTTAACTTGAAATTTAATTATTAAAGTTTTGGTTGACAATTTATCTTTTTTTAGTAAAAATTAATTTTTTGGTTTGAAAATTGAACTATTTCAGTTAACGATTCATTGTTTTAGTTAAAAACTCTTATGTTTGGTTTACAAATAATTTTTTAAACTAAAAATGTTACTATTCCATTTTCGATTGAAAATTATTATTTTTTCAGTTCAAAATTTAACTATTTGGTTGAAAATTTGTCTTCTTTTATTAAAACTTCAAACCTTTCTTTAAAAGTTAATGTATTTGGTTGAAAAATTGTATTTTTGGGTAGAAAATTAATCTTTTTATTTAAAATGTAATCTTCTTAAAAAATTCGTCTTTTTGGTTGAAAATTCGAGTGTTCCAGTTAAATATTCATCATTTTAGTTGAAAATTTATCTTTTTGGTTTAAAATTTAACTATTCTATTGAAAATCCGTTTTTTTTTGTTGAAAATTAATTTTTTCAACTGAAAGTTTAACTATTCTATTTTTTTGTAAAAAATTGATATTTTCTAGTGGAAAATTTAAGTATTTTTTTCAAAATTCATTTATTTTTCAACGTTTTGCTCTGTTGTGTTAAAAGATGTTTAGAACGAACGTCATGAATTAAAATAAATGTTTGCGTTTTGCGGCAAATATAAATATGTTACTTTGAGTTGACCGGGAAAATTGAAAAACTTGACCGGGGAAAACCGGGAAATGACTGGGAATTTGAAATCGTCCGCCGAATCGCCACCCTGGTGCTGTTAAATCCCAGGAACTTCTACATACTTTGAACTATTCAAAAATAAATTAGCCTGAAATTTTATCAACGCCTGTATCTTAATTACGTCCTGTTTTATTTATACCATCTCCCTTTTATATTACTTTAACAACTATTTCTTGCATATCGTCTTAACTACTATTCTTACTCCTAAACGCTTGCAACCTCTCCCTCTCTCATTTTTGACTTCTGATATTAGTTTTCAACATTAAAGTATCTAAAATTTAATTTTTTTTAAATTGAATTGCTAAACAATGGTAAAATAGCAAATTGATAGCCTATAATATTTCAGATTCACAGCTTTCAAAACGTAAAATTTAAATATTTTCAATTCTTTTTTCAAATTGGAGAGTTAGATTTAGAGCAATGAAACTTTTTCAGACACCCTGAGTTCCTTAAGTTCTCTGAATTTCTTCAATTCTCTAAAATCTCCGAAATCCTCGAATATTCTGAATTTCCTGAATTCTTTCAATATTCTCAATATCTGAAATTTACTGAATTTCCTGAAATCCTGGATTTCCTTGAATATCCTGAATTCCTTGATTGCTTTGAAATCCAAGAATATTCTTAATTCCGGAAATTCTTTGAATTATCGAAATCCCTGAATATTCTACATTCCTTGAAATACCCTGAATTTATGAAATTCTCTGAATTCCTTGAATTCCCTGAATGCTTTAAAATGCTCTGAATCTCCTGAAA
This sequence comes from Andricus curvator, assembly GCA_932195095.1. NCBI lineage: Eukaryota > Metazoa > Arthropoda > Insecta > Hymenoptera > Cynipidae > Andricus > Andricus curvator. The sequence continues at coordinate 62,379 of CAKNYM010049165.1, forward strand.
TTTTCTGAATTTCCTGAAATCTTTAAATTCCTCGAATATTCGCAATTCTTTTTTTACTACAAAAAACTATCCACCTAGAAACACTACCCAAATCGGGTAGTGTCACGCCTACCCTGAAAGGGAAATGGCTTAATGGTATGCTACTACTACTACTACTACTCTAAATTCCTGAAATCCTTAAACTCCTTGAATTCTCTGAACACTCTTAATTTCTTCAATTTTATGAATTTATTGCATTCCTTAAATACTCTAAAATCCCTGAAATTCTCTGAATTCCCTGAAAGCCCTAAATTCCTTGAATATTGAGAATTTTCTGAATTCTTCTGTATCTCTGAATTCCTTGAATATCTGGAATTCTTTTAATGTCCGAAATTCTCTGAATTGCTGACTTCTCTGAAATCCTTGAATATTCTCAATTCCTGAAATTTCTAAAATTCTCTAAATTCCTTCAATTTCATGAACTTATTGAATTTTATTAATGCTCTGATATCCCCGGAATTCTCTGAATCTCCTGAAATCCTTAAATTTCTGGAATATTCTGAATTCTCTGAATTCCTTGAATATCCGGAATTCTATAAATTCTTTGACTTCTCTGAAATCCTTGAATATTCTCAATTCCTGTAGTTTCTAGAATTCTATGAATTTCTTCAATTTCATGAATTAATTGAATTTCATTAATGCTCTGATATCCCCGAAATTCTCTGAATGTCCTGAAATCCTTAAATTTCTGGAATATCCTGAATCCTCTGAATTCCTTGAATATCCGGAATTCTACCAATTCTTCGACTTCTCTGAAATCCTTGAATATTCTCAATTCCTGTAGTTTCTAGAATTCTATGAATTCCTTCAATTTCAGAAATGTATTGAATTTCTTCAATGCTCTGAAATCCCCAAAGTTCTCTGAATTCCTTGAAATCCTTCAATTTCTCGAATATTCTGAATTCTTTGAATTCCTCAAAATCTCTGAATTCCTTGATTATCAGGAATTCTATTAATTCCTTGAAAATCCGGAATTCCTTGAATATTTGGAATTCTCTGAATTCTTTGAATATCCGGAATTCTCTGAATTCCTTGAATATCCGAAATTCTCTGAATTTCTTGAAAAACCGGAAATCTCCTAATTGACTTCAATATTCTCAATTCCTGAACTTTCTAGAATTCTAGGAATTCCTTCAATTTCATGAATTTATTGAATTTTATTAATGCTCTGATATCCCCGAAATTCTCTGAATCCCCTGAAATCCTTAAATTTCTGGAATATTCTGAATTCTCTGAATTCCTTGAATATCCGGAATTCTATAAATTCCTTGACTTCTCTGAAATCGTTGAAAATTCTCAGTTCCTGAAATTTCTAGAATTCTATGAATTCCTTCAATTTCATGAATTTATTGAATTTCTCTAATGCTCTGAAGTTCCCGAAATTCTCTGAATTCCTTGAATATTTGGAATTCTATATATTCCTTGAATACCCGGAATTCTCTAAATTCCTTAAATATCCGAAATTCTCTGAATTCCTTGAAGATCCGGAATTCTCTGAATTCCTTGACTTCTCTGAAATCGTTGAATATTCTTAATTCCTGAAATGACAAGAATTCATTCAACTGAATTCCTTTAATGCTCTTAAATCCCTGAAAATCTCTGAATTACCTGAAATCCTTCAATTCCTTGAATATTATGAATTCTCGCGATTCCTGAAATTCATTAAACATCCTGAATTCATTGATTTCTTTGGAGTCCTTGAATATTCTGAATTCTTTGAATTCCTTGAATTCTCTGAATTCATTGAATTCCCTGAATTCTATAAAATCATTTGACTTCTCTGAAATCCTTGAAAATTCTCAGTTCCTGAAATTTCTAGAATTCTATGAATTCCTTCAATTTCATGAATTTATTGAATTTCTCTAATGCTTTGAAATCCCCGAAATTCTCTGAATTCCTTGAATATTTGGAATTCTCTAAATTCCTTGAATACCCGGAATTATCTGAATTCCTTGAATATCCGAAATTCTCTGGATTCCTTGAACATCCGGAATTCTCTGAATTCTTTGACTTCTCTGAAATCCTTGAATATTCTCAATTCCTGATATGACAAGAATTCATCCAACTGAATTCCTTTAATGCTCTCAAATCCCTGAAAATATCTGAATTCACTGAAATCCTCAAATTCCTTGAATATTATGAATTCTCGAAATTCCTCGAATTCATTAAACATCCTGAATTCATTGATTTCTTTGAAGTCCTTGAATATTCTGAATACTTTGAATTCCTTGGATTCTCTGAATTCTCTGAATTCCTTAAATTTTCTGAATTTCTTGAATTCTCTGAATTCTCTGAATTTCTTAAATTTTCTAAAGACCTTGAATTTCCTGAACTCTTTCAATTTCTTCATTTTCATGAACTTATTGAATTTCATTAATGCTCTGATATCCTCGGAATTCTCTGAATCCCCTGAAATCCTTAAATTTCTCGAATATTCTGAATTCTTTGAATTCCTCAAAATCTCTGAATTCCTTGAATATCAGGAATTCAATTAATTTTTTGAAAATCCGGAATTCTATGAATTCCTTGAATATCGGGAATTCTCTGAATTCCTTGAATATCGGGAATTCTCTGAATTCCTGGAATATCGGGAATTCTCTGCTTTCCCTGAATATCCGAAAATCTCTGAATTCCTTGAATATTCGGAATTCTATTAATTCCTTGAAAATCCGGAATCTATGAATTCCTTGAATATCCGGAATTCTCTGATTTCCTTGCATATCCGAAATTCTCTAAATTCCTTGAAGATCCGAAAATCTCTGAATTGACTTCAATATTCTCAATTCCTGAACTTTCTAGAATTCTAGGAATTCCTTCAATTTAATGAATTTATTGAATTTCATTAATGCTCTGATATCCCCGAAATTCTCTGAATCACCTGAAATCCTTAAATGTCTGGAATATTCTGAATTCTCTGAATTCCTCAAAATCTCTGAATTCCTTGAATATCCGGAACACTATAAATTCCTTGACTTCTCTGAAATCCTTGGAAATTCTCAGTTCTCGAAATTTCTAGAATTCTATGAATTCCTTCAATTTCATGAATTTATTGAATTTCTCTAATACCCTGAAATTCTCTGAATTCCTTGAATATTTTGAATTCTCTCAATTCCTTGAATACCCCGAATTGTCTGAATTCCTTGAATATCCGAAATTCTCAGAATTCCTTGAAGATCCGGAATTCTCTGAATTCCTTAACTTCTCGGAAATCCTTGAATATTCTCAATTCCTGAAATGACAAGAATTCTCCCTGAAAATCTCTGAATTACCTGAAATCCTTAAATTCCTTGAATATTATGAATTTTCCTAATTCTTGGGATTCATTAAACATCCTGAATTCATTGATTTCTTTGAAGTCCTTGAATATTATGAATTCTTTGAATTCCTTGGATTTTCTGAATTCTCTGAATTTCATGAATTCTCTGAATTTCTTGAATTCTCTGAATTTCTTGAATTCTCTGAATTCCTTGAATTCCTAGAACTCCTAGAATTCTCTAAATTCATCGAATTCTTTAAATTCTTTGAATTCTCTGAATTCTTTGAATTCTTTAATTCTCTGAATTTCTCAAACTTTCTAAAGACCTTGAATTTCCTGAACTCTTTTAATTTCTTCATTTTCATGAATTTATTGAATTCCTTTAATGTTCTGACATCCCTAAAATTTTCAGAATTTTTTGTATATCCTGAATTCCTTGGATTCTCTAAATTCCCTAAATGCTCGGAAGTCCCCGAAATTCTTTAAATATCTTGAAATCCTCAAATTCCTTGAATATTCTGAATTCTCTGAATTCCTCAAAATATCATAATTCTTTAAATATCCAGAATTTTTGAGTATCCAAATTCCCTGATTTCCCTGAATTCCCTGATTCCTTGAATATTTTAAATAACATGAATTGTTTGAATATTCCGAATTCCTTGATTTTCAGAATCCCTTGAATTCTCTGAAATCCTTCATTTCTCGGAATTTCCTGAAATCCTTTAATATTCTGCATTTTCTGAATTCTTTGAATGTCCTGAATTCCTGAAATTCATTGAATTTTCTGAATTTCTTGAATTATCTATATATTATTAATAATTGCCGTACAATTAATTGCTGGCATTATTAATAATTAATGTACTCTTTCGTCCTACAGGCGGACTAAAAATGACTGACATCGAAACTCCTAATCTATTTTCCACCAAAGAATCTGAAAATGAATTCGGCATTGAAATTTTTCCAAATGGAGAAAACGTCCTTGTTGCAGATTCAAGCGAAGTTCATAAAATAAAAAATGATTCTTGGCGTCAAGCTAGTTTGAAACTAAGCACGATTTTTCCAAATGTTGATCCCGAATTAATCAAAAAGACCTACATTCAGAAATCATCTGACAAAAATTTACGAGAAGAAGACATATTAGAGGCTGTCAAAGAAGAGGTTTCAAAAAATGGGAAAAAACATACTCATTTTGAAATCTCTTTGGAAAATCCACATTCTGAGCCAAAACTCAAAATGGAAAACTGTTTTCAGTATTTGACCAGTATTTTCCCGGACGCAAATCCACTTTATCTCAAATCGATCGCTTCGAAAAATGATGAGCCTGATGTTTTAGAAAAATTTGTTGAAGAAAAATTGGAAACTCGGGATTATCCCACAAAAGAAAATTATGTTCCTATAAAGAATAAAAAACGGATTCAAGGAGATTATGTGGATTCTTTTAATATGGAGGAATTTTTGAAAAGCGTTCCAGATCCGATTCAAGTTTACGAAAATCCTGAGAGGAAGTGTGCTTATGATGTTTCGATGTTTCAATTACTAAAGAATCACTTCAACAAATTGAGGGTAAATTTTTATATACGAGCAGAAAATAAATGGAGTTTGAATTTTTAAATTTTCAATTTACAGATATCAACAATTTCGGAAAAGTACACATTGGCATCTTTCAATCCGTTTTTGGCTTTTGAAGCATTGCAAGGATTAAAATGCGAAATGAAAAACAAGCGAAGGAAAAAGTCAGTCAAAATCGACAACAAAGAAGTTTTGCATGAATTCAGTTACATTACGAATAAAGAACGTATAAAAAATTACATCAAGCAGCAGAAGGAAAATGAGGAAAAGTTGCTTCAGAAAATGAAGGCTAGTGAATTTTTTTCGAAATTTTTCTAAAAGTAATGAACTCCCAGATAAATTAAACTTGCATTCTCAATTTTACTATTTTGAGAAATAGGTCTTCTAAAATTGCAAGATTTTTAATTGTCAACGTTAAAAGTTTAAAAATTCATGATTCCAGGTTTTACCTGTCTTCTATTTCCCCTAAAAGTCCCCTATTCAGAGAATTTTCTCTAAATGTCCTCTAATTTCCATGTAATTCCCCTAAAAGTTTTCTATTTTAGTTGAACATACGTTTTTTTTATAAACTTAATTTTTTAAATTGAAAATATAACTATTCCATTTTTGGTTGAAAATTTATCTTGGATGAAAATTCTAATTTTCTGAAAGAGTTTTTTTTTAATGCAACTATTTTGTCAGAAAATTCAACTATTTTGTTGCCAATTAATTTTTTTTCATATCTATGAATGTTGCTGGAAATTCGTCTTTTTTGGTAGAACATTAATCTTCTTGTTTGAATATTATTTTTTCCTTTTATCAAATTAACTACTTGGCTGAAAAGTTGAACTACTTCGTTGAAAAATTATTTTTATGTTGGAGATGCATCACTTTAGTTGAAAATTCATTTCTTTGGTTGAAAATTTAACTATTTTTTCAAAATTCATTCTTTTTCTTGTAAAAAAATTTTTAAATTGAAAAGATAACTATTATGTTTCTGATAGAAAATTCAACTATTTCTTTGTCAGTTAACTTTTATGGTTAAAAATGTAATTATTTTGTTAAAGATTCACCTTTTTTTTGTAGAAAATTAGTCTTCTTGTTTGAAACTCTATTTTTTGTTTTGTTGAAAATTTAACTACTTGGTTGAAAGTTAAACAACACTGTTGAAAATTTATTTTTTGGTTGTAGATGCATCATTTTATTTGAAAATTGATCTCTTTAGTTGAAATGTAACTATTTTTTGAATTTTTTTTTGTCAAAAATTAACTTTTGAATTGAAAGTGTAACCATTTCATTTTTGGTGGAAAATTAATCTTTTTCAGTTGTGAATTCAACTATTTGGTTGAAAATTCATCATTTTCATTAAATTTTATTTTCAAAATTCAACTAATTGGTTGAAAGTGGATTTTTGTCGAAATTTAATTTTCTGGTTGAAAATTTATGTTTTTGACTAAAAATTTAATTATTTGGTTAAAAAATCAACAATTTTATGAAAAAGTATTTTTTTTAACGCACCTACTTTATAGAAAATTAAACTATTTGGTTGAAAAAGTTCAACTTTTGTTGTTGAAAAATCATGTGTTTTGTTAAAAAATCGTGTTTTTGGTAGAAAATTAATCTTCTTGTTCGAACATGTATTTCGTTGTTGTTGAAAATTCAACTAATTGGTTGAAAGTTTAACTGTCTTTTTGAAAATTCGTTTTGTTGTTGTTGTAAAAAATTAATTTTTTTTTAACTGAAAATTTAGCTATTCCATTTTTGGTTGGAAATTCATCTTTTTTAGTTGAAAATTTAACTATTTGCTTGAAAATTCGTTTATTTGTTTTAAAATTCGTCTTTTTCAGTACAGAATTAATCTTCTTGGTTCAACTTCATGTTTTTGGTTTAAAATTCAACTATTTGGCTGAAAATTCATCTTTTTTGGTTGAAAATTAGTTTTTTAACTGAGAATTTAACTATTCAATTTCTGGCCAAACTTTATATTTTGTAGTTGAAAATCCAACCATTTGGTTGGAATTTGATCTTTATTAGTTGAAAATTCATTTTTTTGTGTTGGCAATTTAACTATTTTTTTAAAAATCGTTTTTTTTTTGTAAAAAAATAATTTTCTAAATTGAAAACTCAAATATTTGGTTTAAAATTAAACAATTTTGTTATTTAAAATTTTTTATCTAATTAAAATTTAACTATTCAATTTAGTTGCAAATTAATGTAGTTGAAATTTTGTAGTTGAAAATCCAACCATTTGGTTGGAATTTGATCTTTATTAGTTGAAAATTCATTTTTTTGTGTGGGAAATTTAACTATTTTTTTAAAAATCGTTTTTTTTTTTGTAAAAAAATAATTTTCTAAATTGAAAACTCAAATATTTGGTTTAAAATTAAACAATTTTGTTATTTAAAATTTTTTTTCTAATGAAAATTTAACTATTCAATTTAGTTGCAAATTATTGTTTTTTGTTAAAAATTTGTCTTTTTTGGTAGAAGTTAATGTTTTTGTCAAAGATGCATCCTTTTGGTTGAAAATTCGTCTCCATGGTTTAAAATTTAACTACTTTTTTTCAAAATTCTTTTTTTTTTCTTGAAACCTAATTTTTTTGAATTTAAAATATAACGTTTATTTTTGGTTGAAAGTTTAACTATTTAATTGAAAATTGATCTTATTTAATTAAAAATTCAACTGCTTGGTTAAAACTTAATATATTTTGTTAAAAATTCATGTATTTTGTTAAAAATTCATCTTTTTTGGTAGAAAATTAGTTAGATTTTTTTAACTGAAAATTTAAATATTCAATTTGGTTGAAACTGAATGTATTTTGTTAAAAAATTGTCTCTTTCGTTATTAGTTTCATCACTTATGGTTAAAAAAAATTTTTTTTGGTTGGACGTGATGTTTTGAAAAATTTTTTTATTAAAACTTAATTTTTTTAATTGAAAATATAACTATTCCATTTTTGGTTCATAATTCAACTATTTGATTGAAAATTGATCTTTTTTAGTTGCAAATTCAACTACTTGGTTGAAAATTCATATATTTTGTTAAAAATTCGTCTGCATTGGTAGAAAGTTAATCTTTTTAATTCAAAATTCATGTTTTTGATTGAAAATTCAATAATTTGGTTGAATATTCTACAATTTTGTAGATATATTTTTGTTGTTGAAAATTTATCTTTTTTGGTGAAAAATTAATCTTCTTATTTAAAAATTCATGTTTTTGGTTTTAAATTCAACTATTTGGTTGGAAATTAACTTACGTTCTTGAAAATTGAACAATTTTATTAAAACGTATCCTTTTTGGTTGAAAAATCAACTGTTTTGTTAAAAAATCGTCTTTTTGCTCGAGGATTCTACTGTTTTGTTGAACTTTTTCCTTTTCTGTTGAAATTGTAACCATTTGGTTGAAAATTGATCTTTATCACTTGAAAATTCAACTTCTTCGTTGAAAATTCATGTACTTTGCCGAATATTCGTCTTTTTCGGTAGAAAATTCAACTGTTTGGTTAAAATTTCATCTATTTTGTTGAAAAGTAATCCTTTTGGCAGGGTGCGCAGTCTTCCCCTTTTTTTCTTAGTTTCCCCTTTTTCCCCTATTCTCAAAAAACTCCCCCGTTTTCCCCTTTTCTGTGTAAATATACGATATCTGAAAATACAATATTTGAATTACGCGGAAAATTCCCAGAAATTAGTAAGTCTATCCATTATTTAATAATAATTAAAGCAATTATAGCACTTAAATAAAATATTTATGAATAAATAAGGTACATTTTTCCAGTGATGAACCATTACAAATAAATACTCTTAGAAAAAAATTTGAAGCTGAAACATTTTAAAGCATGGTGAACACTTTTTATTTGAAATTTACAAAGTTAAATACCGAATTAAAAAATGGAAGTGAGTGAAAATCCTAAAACAAATCAAATCGTTTGAGTTTAGGGGAAAAAAACTTGTGGGTTGGCATTCGACAAACGTGAAAAAAAAAATTTAATCAGTAAAATTTAGCCTTTTCAAATTCAAAATATTTTCTATTGGTTCAAAAATTATGACGAATTTGTTATATTTACAGCTTTCACTAGTGAAGAATAATAAAAAAGTTACGAAATTTAAAAATAAATTTTTTTCTCGGCAACAATTTTTTTGAAAATGTGGAAAAACATGTTTTTTTGGATTGAGTCATATGCACACATTTAAAAAAAAAGTTGAATATGTCGAACCTGAAATTTATTCAGCTTGAATCAAAGAAACATTGTATCATTTTGCTTGTTCGAAAAAAGACTTTTGTCGTGATTTAGGAATTTTGGGATTTCATTTTTTTTTTGCTATTTCGGAACGTGATATACACCACGAAAAAAAATGTTTTCCATGAATAAAAAATAATAGCATGTTTCTTTGGTTCAAGCTGAAAAAATTTCAGGTTCGAATCAATCCAAAAAACATGTTTTTGTACATTTTCAAAAATTTAAAAAAAAGGTAAAAATTTGTATGAATGTTTAAAATTTTTAATTGTAAATTTAAAAAAGAGAACAGAAGATATTATTAATTTTCTCCTATAATTAATTCACCACAATTTTATGTAATCCAGGATAATCTTATACAATCCGGAGTAGTTTCCCCCTCTGGCCACCTCAACGTTACCAAAAATTATTTCAAAAAAAAAAGTACTTTTCTAATGAATTGATTTTTGCATTGATTATAGGATAAGAATGAATTTTTGCAATGTGAATGTTGCTACGAAGATCTACCGGCTTTATCAAGATACACAATAACTTGTCAGGAAGGACACGTATTTTGTGATTCTTGTCTCATAAGAGGAACTGAAGTGGAGTTGGCACATGGACGTATTCGGATCTCGTGCTTCGCAGAATGCACCAGTGAATTCAATCTCGTTTCCTTACAAAAGGTTTTAAAACCAACTACCTTCAAAATTCTATTGGGAAAGATTCAAGAAGAACAAATAAAGTCAGCGAATATAGAGGGCTTGGTCAGCTGTCCATTCTGCCATTTTGCATTAATTCTGCCCGAAGATGAAAAAGTTTTTAGGTGTATGAATCCGGATTGTGGACAGGAATCTTGCAGGTATCTTTTCTCCAGCTGATTAATAGAAAATAATTTCAAAGAATGTATGTAACTCTCCCCTTCCCCTACTTCCCTTCCTTAGCACTCACTTCCCCTCCCCTACTCACCCTCATTTCTCATCATTTCCTCTA
>CAKNYM010049165.1:75233-95799 GCA_932195095.1 Andricus curvator
GAATTTTCAAATTCGGTAATATTATAAACTGTCGGGAATTTTATTATCCTGAAATTTTCCAATTCGGTAATATTATAAACTGTTCGAGAATTTTCCAATTCGAGAATTTTATTATTCGGAAATTTTATTATTCGAGATTTTCCAGTCGTCCCTTAAAATCTTTCTAAATAATCTCTTAAAATTCATTTTACAAAATAAAAAATCGTTTGAAATTTTCTCAGGAATTTTTTGATTCTCTTGAAACCATTCAAAATTCTTGAAAAGCTTCTTTTTCGAAATTTTGAGTGAATTATGTCAATTAATAATTATTATTGTTAATTATTAGGTCAAAAGTTGTTTTCAATCTTCTATAAAAAAAGATGTTACCAAAGACATGGCACATTGATAAACTTTCTGTTTTTTGTAATATTAATTTTACCGTTCTAACTTCCAGGGCATGGATATTGATCGATCTGTTTAAAATTTTACACAGGTTCTAAAGGGACCCAGAATGAAATTTTTCAGTGCTAGGCTGTTTTTGATTTCTAATTTCTTTTCTATACCCTAATATGTAATTGATATCCGGATGTGTATTGAAAAAAAAAATTATTTATTTTACAGATTATGTAAGAAACTGAACCATTTGCCAAAGGAGTGCGAAATTCTCGAAAAAAGCAAAAAAGCTCGTATAATTTTGGAAGAGATGATGACTGCTGCTTTAGTGAGAAAATGCGGCAAGTGTGGGAAAGAATTTATCAAATCTGATGGTTGTAACGTAGTAACTTGCTCTTGTGGAGCAACAATCTGTTATTTTTGTGGTCAATTATCAATTTCACATGAACATCTCAATGGGCGGTGAGTTTTGTAATTTACAACAGGGTTGCAATTTTACCTAGAAACCTTGAAAAACCTGGAAATGACCTGAAATTTAATTTTAAGACCTTGATGTTTTTAGTATCTACGTTTTAAAAGAAATTCATCCTGGATTTTGTAAATTTTGCAAAAATTAAAAAAGCGATTTCTCCCTTTTACTCACAGTAGAAAAAAAGGGTGGATCCAGGGGTGCCCCCTCCCTAATTTAAGAAAATAAATTAAAAAATGGAAGTTTTGTATATCAGATACATCAAGTTTTTTTTGTAATCAGGGTGTCCAGCGACCTTGAAAACCGGGTAAGAAGGCTTGAATAGAATAGGATTGAAAATTTCAATTCATGTTAATACCTGATTTTCCCTTCGTTCTCTTAAACCAGAAACAGGAATTAGAAAGAAGCAACTGCTATAAGTTTCAATACAGTTTGAAAAATATAATTTTCTACCTATCGAATACCAAAAGCAGTAAAAGGACAATTTATTGACGATTATTAAAGAATTTATTATTACTATATGTATGTATAATTATATTAATTAACTAAATATTTAATTAATTATTCAAGTTAACTAATGTTTTCAGAATACATACATTCTTTTTGGTATCTCGGTATCACAAATCCTATTTCATTCAATTCAGTCATACCATTTAGAATTGAGGATAATACGTTTAACATAAAATCAATTCAGATTTCTTGAATTGAAGTCACACCATCTCTCCGTAATGTAAACTTGAATTCACTGTAATAGACCCTTCCTAACTTGAATTCCAAAACCGGTAATTCAGAAAATTCAATGTACACATTTCGCGAATGAATCAAACTGAATTGAACACAATTCATATCTAACCTTCTTTTTGTAATAGGAAAGAGAGTCATTAACACTATGTGAATAGACGGAAATTACATTTCTGAGCCACTTATTACTTTCTTGAACATTGAAGCCTGAAGGGAAAATCAGGTATTAAAAATAATAGGATTATCTCTACTTTCACGCTGAAATCTTAAATTTTTAATTCTATTCTATTCAAGCCTTCTTACCGGGAACCTTGAAAACCTGGAAATCTCCTTGAATTTTTCACGATAACCTTGAATTTGAATTTTTTTTTGCTTTTAAAACGGTATCAATGATTAAATTCAAATCAATTAAAACGGTATCAATTATTTAAGACTGTACCAATTATTTTATAGATTGCAATGAACAGACTTCGATATTATTTAGTTAAAGTTAAGGCTATTAAATAGTTAAAGTATTCATTTTTTTGTGATATTCAACTTACAAATTATAATTATTAGTTGAAAATTTCGATGTTAATTCAGTTTCAGAATTAGAACTAGCTATGGCTATACAACGGATTTTTCAAGGTATTGACCACTCGGTTTTTGAGTGTACACCAGATTAAAATAATTTACAAAATACATATTTCTAAAGATTTAAAAAGGTTTCAAAATATTTCGAAGCTTTTGAAATATTTAAAAGGATTTTGAAAATTTCACAAACATTTCACGGATTTCAAAGATTTAAAAAAGGCGTGCACGCCAGTTTTTAAAGATTTCACAACAATTTTACAAAGATTTCAAAGATTTCAAAGATTTGAAACGATTTCAAAACATTTTAGAAGATTTCAAAAGATTTCACAAAGATTTCAAATAATTCAATGATTTCAACGAATATAAAAGATTTCACAAACAAAGTTTTGAGAAAGATTTAACAATGATTTCAAAGATTTCAAGGATCTTAAAGATTTAAAAAAGGCGTGTACACTGGATTTAACAGATTTCACAAAAAGTTCTCAAAGATTTCGAATATTTCATTAAGATTTCAAGGATTTCAAAGATTTGAAAATGGCATGTACATCAGATTTTAAATATTTTACAAAGATTTTTAAACTTTTAAAAGATTTCAAAGATTCAAAAAATTTTAAACAGGGCATAGTAAACCAGATTTTAAAACATTTCCATGATTTGAAGCGATTTCAAAATTTGTTGGAAGATTACAAAAGATTTCCAATATATTAATGATTTCAAATTAATAAAAAATTTTTTAGGAAAATTTCACAAATATTTGAAAGATTTCTTTAAAATTTCATAAAGATTTCAAAACAATACAAGAATTTCAAAGATTTCAAAAGGGATACACACCAGATTTTAAAGATTTCAAAACATTTAAAATACTTTACAAATATTTCAAAGAATTCATAAGGATTTCAAAAGATTTCAAGAATTTCAAAGATTTCGACACAATTCCTATACACCAGATTTCAAAGATTCCAAAACATTTCAAAGATTTTAAACGATTTCAAAATTTGTTAAAGGATTGCAAAACATTCCACAAAGATTTCCAATATTCCAGTGATTTCCAAAAAACACAAAAGATTTCACAAATATTTCAAAGAATTCATGAGAATTTCAAAAGATTTCAAAAATTGCAAAGATTTAAAAAACTGTAAAAAAAGTAGAATTATTTACAAATATATATAATATAATCCTTAGAAAAGTACACCAGATTTCAAAACATTTAAAAGGTTTTAAACGATTTCAAAATTTTGTAGAAGATTTCAAAATATTTCAAATAGTCCAGTGATTTCAAACGAATACAAAAGATTTCAGAAAGGTTTCACAAACATTTTTAAGGATTTCAAAAGATTTCAAGAATTTCAAAGAATTAAAAAACGGTATAGTGCACCAGATTTCAAAGATTTCAAAACATTTCAAACATTTTAAACAATTTCAATTTTTTTTAGATGATTTCAAAAGATTTCAAATATTCCAGTAATTTTAAGCGTATACAAAAAATTTCAGAAATATTTCACAAATATTTCAAAGAATTCATAAGGATTTCAAAGATTTCAGAAAGGGTACACCAGAATTCAAAGGTTTCAAAACATTTCAAACATTTTAAACGATTTCAATTTCTTTCGAAAGATTTCACAAAGATTTCCAATATTCCAGTGATTTAAAACGAATACAAAAGATTTCATAAAGATTTCACAAATATTTCAAAGAATTCATTATTTTCAAAGATTTAAAAAAGGGTACAGCACACCACATTTCAAAGATTTCAAAACATTTTAAAGATTTCAAAAGGGTTTAATAAATTTGAAAATATTGCAAACGATTTCAATGATTTCAAAAAAGGTACAGTATACCAGATTACAAAACATTTCAAAGATTTCAAAAGGTTCTAAAAAATTTGAAAAGATTTTAGTGATCTCAAACGAACACAAAGGATTTCATAAATAAAGATTGTAATAAGATTTCACAAATATTTCACAAAGATTTCGAAAAATTTCCCAAAGATTTTACAAAAATTTTAAAAGATTCCTCAAAGGTTTCACAGATATTTCGAGATTTCACAAAGATTTTAAATACTTCAAAAAATTAAGCGTTTAAATTTAAAAAATGTCAAGCTCTAATTAGGACGCGACTGAAAAATCCCGAATATAAAAATTCCCGAATTGGAAACTTCCCGAATAATAAAATTTCCGAATCATAAAATTTCCGAATAATAAAATTCCTCAATTGGAAAATTCCCGAATAATACAATTCCCAAATAGTTTATAATATTACCGAATTGGAAAATTCCCGAATAATGAAATTCCTGAGTTTAAACACTTAATTTTTTTATTTATAAAATTAATTAAATTATTGCAATCAAAATTATATTACAATTAACCATCTTTTTTAAACCAATTTTTATTGTTCATAATCGGGAATTTTCTAGTACCGGTATTTTATAATTCGAAAATTTTCTGTCGGGAATTTTCAAATTCGGTAATATTATAAACGGTCGGGAATTTTATTAGTCGGGATTTTTCCAATTCGATAATAATATTATTCGGGAATTTTATGATTCGGGAGTTTTATTATTCGGAAATTTTATAATTCAGGAATTTTATTATTCGGGATTTTTCCAATTCATAAATTTTATTATTATTATTCAGAAATTTTATTATTCGGGAATTTTACAGTGTCAGGTTTTTATTTTTCCGGATTTTTCAGTCGCCCCCTTTAATTTAAAAAGTTTAAAATTCAAAAGGAAAACTTGTTACAAGAATTTAGAAGGGATTTTTAATTTACCCATCAGAATAATAAACTATTTGCATTTCCCTTTATTTCCAGGTGTGGGGCACAAACTAATAGTATTACAGATGCTGAAGGAGTTGTTTATGTCGCAAAAAAAATAGAAGAAGAATTACTAAAAATGGATCCAAATCTAAAAATCAATGCGGATTCGATTCTGCCAACGGTTCCAGGAAGTTCAACATTAAATCGATATAATTTGGAAAATGCTCATGTCTCGGTACGTATCCAATTCTTTAAAACATTTCTCAAAAATAATTTTATTTTTAAATAACATATTTTAATTTCACAAATCTGGATTTTAAATTTAATGTAAAAGGGATATCAGGTTGGCCGTTTTAATCAAGGAAAAAAATGCCTGGTTTTTTCCCGGTTCCAAAACAGTTTTCACGCTCATTAAAATTTAAGAATTGGTACTTTTAAAACTGAAAATTTTTCATTTGAAGTAATAAAAATCTTTAAAATGAAACATGTAGCTCTGCCAATTCAGTACAAAATTGAAAAACAATATTTCCTCCCTTCCAACTCGAAAAAAAGTTTCAAATAAAAAAATGTTTTTCCAGTTCAGAAAAAATTAAAAACAAATTTCCCACCCTTCTAACGCGATAAAAATCTTTTAAAAAATGTTCCTCTTCTAATTAATAAAAAAAAATAAAAATAAAAATTTTCTCCTTTTCAACTCAATAAAAATTTAAAAAAATTACGCTCTTCCGACTTAGAAAAAAAAAATAATTAAAAATTTCCCCCTGAAACTCAACAAAAACGCTAAAAATAAAAAGTAGCCTCTTCCAATTCAAAAAAATTTTTTATCAAAGTTTTTTCCCTTCCAACTCGATTTAAATCTTAAAAATAAAAAAAATGTTCCTATTCCAATTCACAAAAAATTCAAACAAAAATTTCCTCCCTTCCAACTCAATAAAAATCTCAAAAACAAAACAATGTCCCTCTTCCAAGTGAGAACAAATATAAAACCAAAGGTTTTTCCCTTCCAACGCGACTAAAATCTTTAAAGTAAAAAAATGTTTCTCTTCCGAATCAGATTAAATTAAAGCCAAAATGTCCTCCCCTCCAACTTGATAAAAATCTAAAAATAATAATGTCCCTCTTCCAATTAAGAAAAAATTGAAAATCGATGTTCTCCCTTCCAACGCAATAGAAGTATTAAAAAATAAAAAATTACTCTCTCCCGATTCAGAAAAGAGATTAGAAATGATAATTTTCCCTCTTCAACTCAATAAAAATTGGCCCTAATTCAGAAAAAAATTAAAAATCGAAATTTTCTTGTTTCCAATCAAATAAAAATGTTAAAAATCAAAAAATTATGATCGTGCGATTTAGAAAAAAAGATTTGAAATTAAAATTTTCCCCCTTCAACTCAATACAAATGCTAAAAATAAAAAGTAGCCTCTTCCAATTCAGAACAAATTTAGAAAACCAAAAAAATTTTCCCTCCTAACTCGATTAAAATCTTAAGATTAAAAAAATGTTCCTCTTCCAATTCAGAACAAAATAAACCAAAATTTCCTCCCTTCCAATTCCATAAAAATCTAAAAAAAAAAGAAGGTCCCTTTTCCAATTCAGAAAAAATTGAAAATCGATATGTTCCTCTTCCAATTCAGAACAAAATAAACCAAAATTTCCTCCCTTCCAACTCAATAAAAATGTGAAAAAAAAAATTACGCTCTTCCAATTCAGAAAAGAGATTCAGAATTGAAATTGCCCCTTTCAATTCAATAAAAATCTCAAAAACAAAAGAATGTCCCCCTTCCTATTCGAAACCAAAATTTCCTTCCTTTCAACTCAATAAAAATCTTAAAAATAAAAAAATGTTTCTCTTCCAATTCAGAAAAAATTAAAATCAAAATATCCTTCCTTGCAAGTCGATAAAAATCTCCAAAAAAAAAAGAATGTCCCTCTTCCAATTAAAAAAAAAATTCGAAATCGATATTTTTCTCCATTTCAACTAAAGGAAAATGTTAAAAAATAAAAAATTGCGCTCTTCCGATCCAGAAAAGAGATTCGAAATTAAAATTGTTTCTCTTCAACTCAATAAGTATCTGAAAAACAAGAGAATGTCCCTCTTCCAATCCAGAACAAATTTAAAACCAAAAGTTTTTTCCTTCCAACGCGATTAAAATCTTAAAAATGAAGAAATGTTTCTCTTCCAATCCAGATGAAATTAAAGCCAAAATTTCCTCCTTCCAACTTGATAACAATTTAAAAAAAACATAATTTCACTCTTCCAATTCAGAAAAAATTGAAAATTTATATTTTTCTCCATTTCAACTAAATAACAATGTTAAAAAATAAAAAATTACGCTCTTCCGATTCAGAAAAGAGATTCGAAATTAAAATTTTTCCTCTTCAACTCAATAAATATCTGAAAAACAAAAGAATGTCCCTCTTCCAATCCAGAACAAATTTAAAACCAAAAGTTTTTCCCTTCCGACGCGATTAAAATCTTAAAAATGAAAAAAAATTTCTCTTACAATCCAGATAAAATTAAAGCCAAAATTTCCTCCTTCCAACTTGATAAAAATTTGAAAAAAACATAATTTCACTCTTCCAATTCAGAAAAAATTGAAAATCAATATTTTTCGCCGTTCCATCTCAATAAAAATGTTAAAAATAAAAAATTACGCTCTTCCGATTAAAAAAAATATATTTTTTTATTAAAATGTTTCCGCTTAACTCAATAAAAATGCTTAGAATAAAAAGTAGCCTCTTCCATTTCAGAACAAAAACCAAAATTTTTTTTCCTTTCAACTCGATAAAAAACTAAAAATGAAGAATTTCCCCTCTTCCAATTCAGAAAAAATTGATGATCGATAGTGTCCTCCAAAAATGAAAAAATGTTCCTCTTCCAATTCAGAAAAAATTGAAACTAAAATCTCCCTTTCAACTTGAAAAAAATCGTTTAAAAAAAAGAATGACCCTCTTCTAATTCATAAAAAATTTAAAATCTATATTTTTCTCCCTTCGAACTCAATAAAAATGTTAAAAATAAAAAATTACAATCTTCCGATTCAGTAAAAAGGTTTCAAATTGAAAGTTCCCCTTTTAACTTAATAAAAATACTCTAAAAATTACCCTCTTCCGATTCAGAAAAAAATAAACATAATTTCATTTCTTACAACTTACTATAAATGATAAAAACAAAAGAATTAGATAAACAAAACTCGAAAAAATGTGTAAAAAAAAGAATGGCCTCTTTCAATTCAGAAAAATAAATAACTAAGCAGCGTTTGTTAACTGCTAATTTTGTGGAATTACAAAAATAAATTCTAAAAATTCTATAAGAAAACAATTATTCTAATTCTAAAAATTTAGGAGTATACAAACTTTGTTATTGTCTTTTATATAATGTCCCACGTGGGAAATTCGATATCTTCGATAATCCTCGATATCTTCCAATTCAGGAACAAAAATGCATACCTCGCAACTCAATAAAAATGATAAAAACAAAAAGGGCACCTTTCAATTCAGAAAAAATTGGAAATGTTGAAAACTAAAAATTTACTCGGTTCAAACTCAATAAAAATGTTAAAAATATATCATTTGCCTCCCTCCAACTAAATAAAAATGTAAAAAACAAAAAAAATTCCTTTTTCAATTAGGAAAAAAAAGTAAATATTAAAATTTTTTCCCTTTCTTTTAACGAATAAATTTAAATCTTCTTAAGTTGAATTATTTCAATTTCAAGTCATTTTAAATTAATAATGGTTCATTTATTATTTAAGCATAAAAAAAATGCTAAATTTCAAAAGCTAAATAATGATAGAATTGTTCAGAATCGTCTTTAAAAATTAATTATTGTTGAGTTTTAAAAATCATTAACTAATTTATATTCACCGTTGATCAACTTAAAATGCTTTTTATTCAAATTTTTTAAATTCAAACGCTTTTAATTTTTAATTATTCAACTCTTCAAAACTGCATTTTAAAATTCTTTAAATTGAAAATTTACGTTAAAGAATAATTAAATGAAGACCTGAAATATAAAATTGATAAAGTAAAGGATTTTAGAATAACGCATTTTAAACTGAATGATTTAATAATTGAAAAAGTTAACAATCGAACTGTATATTTAAAAAAAAAGTTAAAACTAAAACTTATTTTAAATTGAAAAAAAATCACTGTCATTTGTTTTTCCCGGTCTCAAAAAATTTTCGGTCATTTCGTGGTTTTCCGGATTTCCTGGTAAAGTGGCCACTTTGGATATTCACAAATGTTGATTAATTTGTTTATTCGATTATTTATCTTAATAATATTCGTTAAATTTAAATTACAGGCCCACGCGCTCAGAGCAACAAATACCCTTCCAAAGTTATAAACTTGTGGTTACGATCCAGTTTAAGAAGACGAGTTATTGGGTATCTGAAAATTTCATCAATATTGAAAAAAATATATAAAAAATTGTACGTGCGTATCTGAAACTCATTTCCACGCGGGCATCTTTCTCGATTAAAAATGTTCGTTTTTAGTTTTATTCTCCCTATCGCTTTATTGGTTATCGCTTTTTCATTTCAGTGAACTTCCATCCCTCTTCATAAATTTACCCGTCGAAAAAAGTTTACTTTATTGAATGATTCGCAATGCCGAAGTGTATCGAAATTCGATACTTTTTAATAACTCTTAATGTCAATTTAAACGTGATTCAGTATCGTTTCATTATCACTCAGGCGATGTAAGTTCACTTTAGTTTATCTATTGTTAAGAGTTGCAATTCTGAAAATTTTTATTTTATTTGTTAACTGATGTTTGTATTAGACGCTTTGTTTAAAAAAAATTACAATTTTTTAATCAGGTGCGTCTAAAAAATCGGGACGACTGTAATATCTCGAAAATTAACATTCCTGACACTGCAAAATTCCTCAGTAATAAAATTCCCAAATAATTAAATTTCCGAATAATAAAATTCCCGAATTGAAAAATTCCCGATCAATAATATTCCCGAATTATAAAATTCCCAAATTGGAAAATTCCTGAATGATAATATTCCCGAATAATACAATTTTCGAATAATAAAATTCCCAAATTATAAAATTACCGAATTTAAACACTTAAAAATTATTTGTTATAAATATTATTTATTGATTAAAAATACAATAATCAAATATTTGTATAAATAACTAATTATTTTTTATGTTAAAGGTTTCTAAAATTATTGTTCGAATTCAAAATAACAATACATAATTGAAAAAAAATTTCATTCGGAAATAATTTTTTTCAGTTATTGTTATTTTAATTTGAAACAATAATTTGAGAAACTTTAAACACAAAAAATAATCGTTTTTTGATGAAAATATTTGGTTACTGTATTTTTATTAAATAAATAATATTTATTAAAAAAAAATAATTGTTTAAATTCGGAAATTTTCTAGTTCGAATATTTTATAATTCGGTAATGTTCTGTCGGGAATTTTAGATATTATTATAGGAAATTTTCAAATTCGGTAATATTATAAACTGTTAGGGAATTTTATTATTCGGGAATTTTATAATTCAGTAATTTTATTATTCGGAAATTTTCCAATTCGGAAATTTTATTATTCGGAAATTTTATTATTCGGGAATTTACCATTTCGGAAATTTTATTATTCGGGAATTTTCCAGTTTGGGAATTTTATTTTTCGGGATTTTTCAGTCATCCCGAATAATAAAATTCCCGAAATTATAACATTGCCAAAATATAATAATCGCGAATTGGGAAATTGCCGAATAATAAAATTCCTGTACAGTTTATAATACTAACGATTTAGATAATTCCCGAATAATAAAATTCCCGACATTTGAAAAGTTCCGATTAATAAAATTCCCGATAGAAAATTGCCGAATTATAAAATATCCGAACGAGAAAATTCCCGAATTTAAACAATTACAAAAATGATTGTTCATTAAAGGTTATTTATTTATTAAAACTAGAATAGTAAATTATTTTTATCATAGAAAATTTGTTGTAATTTGTGTTCGGATATTTTGCAATTCGGGAATTTAATTATTAGGGAATTTTCAAATTTGGTAATATTATAAACTGTCGGAAATTTTCCAATTTGGAATTATTTTATTTCGGCAATTTTATTATTTGCGATTCGACAATCTTACAGTGTCGAAAATTTTATTTTTTGAGATTTTTCAGTCCTTTAAATTAATGTTACATAATGGGGACTAAAGAAAAATAAAATTCCCGACGCTGTAAAATTTCAGAAAAAGAAAATATTCGAGATGGAAAATTCCCGCAATTATAAAATTGCCGAAATATAAAAATTACGAATTGGAAAATTCTTGAATAACAAAAATTTCCGAATTATAAAATATCCCATTATAAAAAATTCCCGAAACTAGGAAATTATCGAATGTGAAGAATTAAAAAAAATTTTTTTTAATAAATCATATTTATTCATTAAAAATACAATGATGAAATATTTTTATCCAACAAAAATTCTTTAGATGTTCATTTTATTTTTTTTTTGTATTGTTTGAATTTGAAAGAAAAATAATTGCAAAAATATCTTAAAGCAACAGAACAATACAAGAGCAAGATTTTTATTACAAAAGCAATAATTTTTTTAAAACTACTATGCACATTTTCAAAAAAAAACTTACATTGTGATTTTTTTTCAATAAGTGTTATTTTAAATTTAAGCAATAATTTTAAAAAATAGAATAAACAGTTTTAAAATTTTTTCTTTGATCAAAATATTTCATTATTGTATTTTTATTAAATAAATAATATTGATTTAAAAAAAAAAACATTTTTTTAATTGTTTAGATTTGGGAATTTTATAATTCGGGATTCTCTTTGGTGTCGGATATTTTATAATTCAGCAATTGATTGTCGCGAATTCTATTATTCAGAAATTTTCCAATTCGCAATTTTCTATTTCAAATATTTTCTTTTTCGCGAATTTTAGAATGTAAGGATATTTATTTTTTTGGATTTTTAAGTCGTCCCTCGTTACGCTTCAGAAAACTTCTTTGTAATATTCTAGGTTAAGAGAAATCAGTACTTAAATTTATTGATACTTTACGATTTGCAATGGATCGTGGATTGTTCCTTTTATGATTTAAAATAAAATTGTGTACGCAGGTTGTCCTTGTTTTTATCTTATAATGTAAATTTTAATTTCACCTTGTGCGAAAATCGAAAGGAGATGATTGAAAAATCGCGAAAAAAGAAATTCGAAATATAAACTTCCCGAAATGATAAATATAAACTTCCCGAAATGATAAAATTGCCGAAATATACAAATCCCGAATTGTAAAATTTTGCATTGCAAAAAAATCATAAGAAATTCATTATAGGGAAATCATTATAAGCCTATTCTAAATTTTATATAATATTTTTTCGTAAGGTACTCGACAGTCTTCACTTGGAATTATATTTATATTTAATTAAATGAATTATAATTATTAATATTTAAAATTAATTTAATATATTTTAATTAATATTTTAATTAGTAAACAAAATTTATTTGAAATTTAAAAACAAATAATAGCTGGGGGATTAATTATTTTCATTTTCAATTTTTGAAATTATAAAAATAATAAAAAATTCCCTCTCATTTCCTATTTTTCCCCGGTTCGCAAAACGTTTTCACGATAATTGAAATTAAAAAATTCGAACTCATAAAACCAATAATTTTTTTATCTGAAGTAATCAACACTCAACTGAAAATTAAAGCACTCATAGTGAAACTGTTTTGAATTTTAAACTTATAAATAAAGAAGCTTAAAAAATGTGTATTCAAATGCTCAATAATTTACACGTTTAAAATGGAAGTTTTTAACGCTTTCTAATTGAACAATTTTCAATTAAATATGCCATTAAACTGTCCAATTTTTAATTTGAAGCTTTTGTAAATTGAATTGCTGAATTTTTAACCACAAATGGTTTCAATTTTCAGTTTAAAAAAATAATTTTCAACTAAAAATAAAACGAATTTTCAAAAAAATAGTTAAATCGTAAAATAAGAAAATGAATGTTTAAAAAAGTAGTTCAAATTTTAACCTATAGTTGAATTTTCAAAAAAATAATTCAATTTTCAAAAAAATGGTTCAATTTCCCTCCAAAGAAATGAATTTGCTACAAAAAAAATGAATTTTTATCCAAAAAGATAGACTTTTAATCAAGAATATTAATTTTCTAACAAAAAGATAAATTTTCAACATAATACATGAATTATTAACCCAAAACATTAATTTTCTATCAAAAAGAAAACATTTTCCATAAAAATGGAATATTTGAATTTTTAGTAGAAACAATTTTTAAATAACGAATTTTCAACAAAATAGTAGAATATTTTACCAAAAGAAATGAATTTTGAACGAAAAATATAATATTTCAAAGAATGACTAAAAATGAAATTTTGTTGATTTGTACCTAAAGTAAAGTAAATCCATAAAAAAATAGAAAATTTTTTTCAATTTAGAAATATGTACGTGTTTTCTGAATTTATCAAAAAGAACATCAAATAATAACAAACATTTTCTTGAAACTTTAGGCAAAAATTAACAAAACCCTATTTTTCATTTTTTTTAATATTGTATTTCGACGTAAAATTTTTGTTCTTACTTTTTTCCGTCGAAGTTCATTTACTTCCAGGAACTTTACTCAAACGTGAAAAAAAATTTTCGATACAAAAAAAAATTTTTTAATTAAAAATGTGCAAATTTTCTATCAAGTTACCAAATAGTGAGAAATGAAAAATTTAGCAACCAAAAATAGTTGGATTTTGTTATTGGCTTTAATTAATGCAGTTCTGGAAATACAAAGGAAATTTTCAAAAAACGAGAAAAATAATAACTAATTTATGAATCTATTAATTGGAAATTATTTTCAAACATAAAATGGTTTATCAAGTTTCCATCAAAAATATGAATGTTTAATCAAATAGTTAGTTGAATTTTCAACCCACAAGATTAATTTTCTACCAAAAAAGACTCATTTTCAAAGAAGTACATGAATTTTCATCTAAAAAAGATCAATTCTCATCCAAAATTGAAATAGTTAAAATGTTAGAAAAATAAATGTTCAACCAAACAAAAAACGAATTTTCAACAAAATTGTGTTTTTTTCATAAGAAAAAAATTATTTTTTAACCAAAAAAAGAAGAATTCAATTTTCAGTTAAGACCATTTTCAACCAGAAAAATAAATTTTTAACAAAATAATTCAATTTTAAAGTAAAAAAGATAAATTTACAAACCAAAAATATAATATTTCAATTTGCAGGTAGAAAAGTAAATTTAAAAAAACGAGTTTTCAGCAAAATTAATTAATTTTCAACTAAAAATATAAATTTTCAAGCGAAAGTGGAATAGTTATATCTTCAGTTAAAAAATTAATTTTCAACTAAAAAGAAACGAATTTTCAACCAAAGAAATTATTTTTTAATCACAATGATGAATTTTCAACCAAAAATATGAAATTTTGTCCAAATAGTGGACTTTTCAATCCAAAAGATGAATTTTCTATCAACAAAAAAAAAACGAATTTTCAACTAAACATTTTTTTCAATGAAAGAAATGAATTCGTAATAAAAAATAGAATAGTTTAATTTCTTACTAACAGATCATTTTTTAACGACAAATTACATTTCTATCAAAAAAGGTAAATTTTCCAGCAAAAAT
Organism: Andricus curvator; assembly: GCA_932195095.1. Lineage (NCBI taxonomy): Eukaryota > Metazoa > Arthropoda > Insecta > Hymenoptera > Cynipidae > Andricus > Andricus curvator. The sequence continues at coordinate 89,793 of CAKNYM010049165.1, forward strand.
GGAATAGTTAAAGTGAATTTTCAAATAAAATTATGAATCTTTAACTGAACAAAATTTAATTTTTAACGAAATACATGAATTTCAAACTAAAAAGATAAATTTTCTACCAAAAATAAAGTAGGATAATTTTCAGTTAGTAAAATAAATTTCCACACAAAAAACAAACGAATTTTCAACCAAAGAAATTAATTTTTAACCAAAAAGATAAAACAAATAGTTAAATTTTCACCGAAAACAGGTAAATTTTCAACTAAAAATAGAATAGTTGAATTTTGAGTAAAAAAAAATTGATTTTCAATCAAATTAAATCAAATTTTCAACGAAGTAGTATAATTTTCAACCAAGAAGATTAAATTTCTATCAACAAATATAAAATTTCGACAAAAAATGGAAGTTCTGAGTAAGAAAAATCTCATTTTCAACCAAAAGATCAATTTTCAAAATTTCAACCAATAAGATGAATTTTTAACAGTACATGAATTTTCAACCAAATATTTAAATTTTTAAAGAAATTTCCAACCAAAACGATGAATTAGTCACCAAGAAGAATACATATTCTCCCACAAAATTCGAGTTTTCAATAAAATACAGGAATATTGTAAACCAGATATTTGAATTTTCAACTTAAAAAGATAAATTTTGAACCAAACATCTACGAGTTAAATTTTCAGTTAAAACAATTAATTCTCATCTAGAAAACATAATTTTCAACAAAATAATTAAATTTTGAAAAAAAGAAGGGAGTTTCAACTAAAATAATGAAACATCAACCAAATAAATGAATTTTTAACAAAGCAGTTCCACTTCCAAATAAGTAGTTGAATTATCTACCAAAAAAGATGAATTCTCAACGAAAAACGTGATATATTATATTTCAACCACAAAACAGATTTTAATTTTGCACCAAAAATAGTTGAATTCAATTAAAAAAGATGAATTTTCAACAAAATCGTTTGAATCCTCAACCAAAACAGATTAATTTTCAAACAAATATTTTCGATTTTCAACCATATTAATAAAATTAATTTCAACTTTAATTTATCGAAAATTTCCTAGCTCTGTCAGGTTTTTCCTGACTTTCTGGAATTACCTGACCTGTAGCAACTCTGTAATTTAAAAAAAGTATATATTTTTCACTCTAGAATGATTTTCTAAAAATATATGTATTAAGTATGATATATAATTGAACTTTTCTATTTTTTGTTAAGAATTAATTTCTTTCATTGAAAAAAAACTGTTTAGTTTAAAATTCGTTTTTTTTGTTGATAGAAAATTCATCTTTTGGATTGAAAAATCCACTATTTGAACAAAATTTCATATTTTTGGTTGGAAATTCATCATAGTGATTAAAAAATTATTTCTGTGGTTGAAAATTCGTTTCTTTTTAGTTAAAAATTAATTTTTTTAACTGAAGATATAACTATTCAATTTTCGCTTGAAAATATATATTTTTAGTTGAAAATTAATTCATTTTGCTGAAAATTCGTTTTTTTTGTTTGGTTGAACATTTATTTTTCTGACATTTTAACTATTCTAATCTTGGTTGAAAATTGATTTTTTTTTAGATGAAAATTCATAAAATTTGTTGAAAATGAGTCTTTTTTTATAGAAAATTAATCTTTTGGGTTGAAAATTCAACTAACTATTTGGTTAAACATTCATATTTTGGGTTGAAGATTCATCATTTTAGTTAAAAATTCACTTTAACTACTACATTTTTTGTGGAAAATTTACTTTCTTTGATAGAAATGTCATCTGTTTCGTTACAACATTATCTGTTTAGTAGAAAATTTAACTATTCTATTTTTTGTTAAGAATTAATTTTTTTCATTGAAAAAAACTGCATGTATTTGGTTGAAAATTAATTTTTTCTTAGTTGAAGATTCATGATTTTAGTTGAAAATTCACTTTAACTATTACATTTTTTTTTTTTTTTTGAAAATTTACTTCTTTTGATAGAAATGTAATCTTTTTCGTTAAAAAATGATCTGTTTAGTAGAAAATTTAACTATTCCAATATTATTATACCATTTTTGAACAAAATTTCATATTTTTGGTTGAAAATTCATCATAGAGATTAAAAAAGAATTTCTTCGGTTGAAAATTATTTAATTTAGCTGAAAATTCGTTTTTTTTTTAAATTTACTTTTCTAACTGCAAATTGAAATATTATATTTGGTCAAACATTAATATTTTTGGTTGAAGATTCACCCTCGGATTCATCATTTTAGTTCAAAATTCATTTCTTTGGTTGAAAATTGATCTTTTTGACTTGAAAACACAACTAAAAAGTGTTTTAAATATATTTAGAAACAAAATTTATTTAGCATTAATATTATTAATCTTCTAGGTGTATGGTTGGATATATACCTAGAAGAATTTAGAAATTGGGATATTGTAGCAACCCTGAATAAGGCACTGTTTAATGCGAATAATATGTCTTCTATTACTTTGACTTCTTTTATCATTTAAATTTAGCATCTTTTCCAATTTGAAGCGATGCATTTTCCCGCGAAATTTAAATAATGTAATTATTATTAATAAAAGTAGAAAATACGATTTTTTAAATCCTAATTCAAAAAGCTCATAAATGCTCATCAAATACGAGAAGAGATGAATTTTCTATTAAGAGAGATTTTTCAGTCGAGAGAAAAAAAAATGTCAACCAAATTATTGAACTTTTAAGCCAAAAAGGCGAGTTCTCTACCTAAACAGTTGAATTTATTTGTTATATATATTTTTGGTTATTTTCTATATTATATCTATTTGGGTAAAAATTAAATTTTTTCTAACTGAAAACTTAACTATTCCGTTTTTAGATAGAACTGAATTTTTTGTTAAAATTCAACTATTTTGTAGAAAATTAGTCTTTTTGGTTCGCAAATTTAACTGTTTTGTGGAAAATACCTCTTTTTGGTTAAAAATTCTCTTATTTCTGGATAGAAAAGTTAACTATTTAGTTGAAATTAAAATGTTTAATTGAAAATTTTTATTTTTGGGTTTACAATTAAAATGTTTACTGTAGAGACTTCGCCTTTTTGGCATGAAAATTCAACACTTTGGTTAAATTTTATTTTTATTGATTGTAAACTTTTTCTTGGTAGAAAATTATCCAAATTTATTTTTTTTTTGTGAAAATTAATTTTTTCAACGAAAAATTTAACGTAATAGTTAAACAAAATTGCAACGTCTTATTGAAACTTTATGAACCATTTTAAGTTTAAAAATAATTTCCAATAAATAGATGCATAAATTACAGTTATTATTTTTCTCGTTTTGTGAAAATTTTCTTTGCATTTCTGGAAATTTAGGATCATACAAACTCCCGAAGTTTTTCGTTGAAACTTCAACTATTTGTATATAAAAATTAACTATTTTGTTAAAATTCAATTGTTTGTAGAAAATTAGTCTTTTGTTCCTTTTGTCGGAAATCAATCTTTTTGGTTGAAAATTACTCTTCTTGGTTAAAAAATCAACTATTTGGTTGAAAATTAGTCCTTTTGGTTGCATATTAATCTTTTTGGCTTGAAAATCCAACTATTTGGTTGAAAATTGGTCTGTTTGGTTGAAAATTTATCTTCTTGGTTAAAAAATCAACTATTGGTTGAATATTGGTCTTTCTGGTAGAAAATCAATCTTTTTGGTTAAAAGTTCATCTTTTTGGGTTGAAAATCCAACTATTTGCTTGAAAATTGGTCTTTTTTGGTTGAAAATTAATTTTCTTGGTTGAAATTTAAACAAAATTTTCAAATTATTTTTTACAGATCCTGAAACATGAGTTATTTTTGGTAAAGAGAGCATCAAAAGCATGAAAAAAAAATAATAACAATTTTTTTTAATTCAGGTACAAAAAGGAAAAAGCGAAGTCTGTAAAATTTACAGTCTATTTACCGCGCTTTTTAATAAAATAAGAAATCACGTACATATTTTTAATTTAAATTAAAAAAATATCTTCTATTTTTTACGTATTTTTACGAACTGATAGAGTAAAGGAATTTTTAATCAATTAAAGTTGAAATTAATTTTATTATTATAGTTGAAAATCGCAAATATTTGGTTGAAAATTAATCTGTTTTGGTTGAGGATTTAAAATATTTTTTTGAAAATTCATCTTTTTTGATTAAATTCAACTATTTTTGGTATAAAATTAAATTCCTTTTTGTGGTTGAAATATAATATATCACGTTTTTCGTTGAAACCTCCTTCTTTTGTTCAAAATGTAATTCTTTTGTTGCCAATAATGTTTTCTAGATGAAAATTAATTGTTTTAACTGAAAATTTAATTCGTACATGTTTGGTTCAAAATTTATCTTCTTAAGTTGAAAATTCAAATATCTAGTTTAAAATTCCTGTATTTTATTGAAAACTCGAATTTTGTGAGAGAATATTTAATCTTCTTGGTGACTAATTCATCCGCTTGGTTGGAAATTCCTTTAAAAATTCAAATATTTGGTTGAAAATTCATGTATTTTGTTAAAAATTCATCTTATTGGTTGAAAATTGATCTTTTTGGTTGAAACTGAGATTTTTCTTATTTAGAATTCATTTTTTAAACTGGAAATATAACTTCCATTTTTTGTCGAAAATAATTTATCTTTTCTGCGATAGAAATTTAATCTTCTTGGTTGAAAATTTACTTTAATTTTATTGAAAATTAATTTTTTTTACTGAAAATTTAACTATTCTATTTTTAGTTGAAAACTTATCTGCTTTCGGTGAAAATTTAACTATTTGTTGAAAATCCGTCTTTTTTTGTAAAATAGTACTCTCATTAGTTAAAATTTCATCTTTTTGGTTGAAAATTAATTTCTTTGGTTGAAAATTCGTTTGTTTTTTGTTGGGAAATTCATTTTACTGACTGAAAATTATCCTAATTTACTTTCGGTAGAACATTTATCTTTTTAGTTTAAAATGCATGTATTTGGTGGAAAATTAATTTTTTTTTTAGTTGAACATTCATCATTTTATTTGAATAATCACTTTAACTATTACATTTTTTGTGAAAAATTTACTTTTTCTATACAAATGTAATCTTTTTCGTTAGAAAATTATCTGTTTAGTTCTTTTTTCGTTGATAGAAAATTCATCTTTTGGATTGAAAATTCAACTAACTATTTGGTTAAACATTCATATTTTTGGTTGATGATTCATCATTTTAATTCAAAAACCTTTTTTTTTGGTCAAAAATTAATTTCTTTCACTGAAAATGTAACAATTCCATTTTTGGTTAAAAGTTTATATTTTTGCGTTGAAAATTCATGTATTTGGCTGAAAATTCGTCATTTTTGGTAGAAAATTAATTTTTATGGTCGAAACTTCAACTATTTGGTTGAAAATTCATGCATTTTGTTAAAAATTCGTCCTTTGTGGTAGAACATTAATCTTAATGGTGAAAATCCGTTTTATAAGATCAAAAATTAATTTTTTTGACCGTAAATATAAATATTCCATTTTTGGTTGGAAATTTACCTTTTTTAGTAGAAAATTCATATATGTTGTTAAAAATTCGTCATTTTTGGCAGACAATTAATCTTTTTGGTTAAAAATGCATTTTTTGGTTAAAGATTCCTCTTTTTATTTGAAAATGCATTCCTTTGATTAAAAATAAAATTATTTTGTTGAACATTCATGTACTTTGTTCAAAATTAATCTTTTCTGATAGAAAGTTAATTTTACTGGATGACGACTTATTTTTTTGGTCAATCAAAATTTCAACAAAAAATATAAGTTTTAACTAAACAGTTGAATTTTCGACCAAGAAAGCTGAATTTTCAACGAAAAATGTAATAATTGCTATTTCAATGAAAAAATTCTAATTTTCAATTAAAACAGTTGAAATCAATCTTCAAAGAATGAGATTTCAACCAAATAAATACATTTTCAAATAAAGAAATTTTTTAATAAAGAAAAAAGAAAAATTTCAATATTTTTGTATACAATATAAAAATTTCGAATAACTCTTTATTTTTCAAGTTATTTATTTTTAAGGTTAGATATAGGTATAAAT